>CAWUFW010023554.1:0-32500 GCA_963921515.1 Calotriton arnoldi
CCTCTGCCACAGATCCCCTCACTACCATCATTTAACAGTGCCCCTCAAGTCTCCATAACCACTATCAGATTCATTTAGTTTTATAGTGCCACTCATACCAGTTTAAGGTGTCAGAACACTTTATATCACACACACATTGCACAGAGACAATCAAACATGTGAAAATCAGTGTAGATCCAGCTACCTATTTTCGAGGTCTAGCGCTGGGAAGCCCCATTATTGGGCCAGGTATACGCTCTATAAAACACCTTAACATAACATAAAAGAAATGTTACATAAGACAGAGGACTACAAGTTGTAGGAGTCACTTCATCCATATTGGTAGGCAGTGCAGTTTAAGTTGGTCTGGAAAAGCACCAATTCGGAATTTAAAACGCAACACAGTTGATAGGGGTTCTTTTTAATAATAAGAATTGATTTCTACCCAAATTAACCCTTTTTTCATGAGTAGGATAATGAAACATTGGGCAAAAAAACATAGTTCTAATATATACCTTGCAGTTTGCATGCAGCTCTTTGATGAGTTAGTAGCTCACTGTTCTACATTAGGATTTTAACTTAGAAACTACAAGTAACAAAAGGTTCTCTCTGACAAAAGTAGTAACCCACTAACCTATTTACATTATATGCACTTTGTGATCTGCACGGTTCAAGTTCTTTGCAGCAGGCATATTAAGTGTCTGTGCTACATTAGGATGAGTCAAAACTTCCACTAGACAAAACTCTGGTCTCTCTCCAGGAAGAACATTAATCACCGAAGTTATCTTGACATTTTTATTGATAGCTGAAAGTTGCTAGAAGGAAGGAACATGGCTGCAGGTGCTTTTCAAATGATAATATACTTGCAAACATGGCGCCCCCCCACCCAAAGTCAGCGCCCGGAGCAGTGGCACCGATCGCACTGCCGTTGTTTAATACACCTTCATAATGCAATGACACTTTTCAATGGGGCAGATGAGCGGAGGGCCCTCATATCTATAGATTCAGAGAAGGCCTTCGATGGGGTGGCACTTCCTATTCTGCATGCTGGACAGTATGAACTTTGACCCCATGTTTCGAAGATGTGTAAAGGTCCTGTACTCTAGGCCGTGGGCAAGGTATAGGGTAAATGCAGCATTGTCTCCCCCTCTTGCTATGGAGCAGGGTTCAACAGAGTTTCCCCTAGTCATGGGCAATTGAGTGGCTTCTGGTGGCCAGGAGGAATAGAGGACAGAATTTCACTATATGCAGATGTGTTAATAAAGGTCCTACCCAGACTATTGCAAATGTTACGGGTTTACAGCGCTACGGCTAACCGGAGGACCAAAATCAACTTACTTCCTGATCACTGGCACACATGAGGACATTCAAACAAGGGCCAATTTCAGAAAGGCGGGAAAGTCCTTTAAATAACTAGTTATGCATATTACTACTACCCTTCAGAAGGTATTCAATCTAAATGTAGCACCAGATATGACCTGAATATAGCGCCAGGATATGACATTCTGAAAAGCTCTCCCCCTAACAGTAGCTAGAAGGGAAGCACTATTAAAAATGATTTCCCTCCCATGGCTTTTTTTATACCTTACAGAATTTCCCATATGAAATTCCACTTGCTTTTTTCCAATCACTGCAATACCAACATTTCTGTGGGTTGGAGCCAACCGAAAATCGCCTATTGCAAATGCTATTGAACCTAAACGACAGTGGTCTTGGCGTTGCCGAGGTCAAGTTGTATTATTGGGCCAGTCATATTGCAATAATTAATGACTGGATGCAGGTCAGTAGGAAGGATCAGGCAACAGCCTTGGAAATGTGCTCTATTAAGTAACATGGTTTGCTTATTTATTTCTATGGCGATCTGGGCTGGTGACCATCTCTGGTGTGTTGAAGTCACGCTCTGAAATGGAACAAATGGGACAGGGTACTGACAGTGGAGACCTCACTATGGATGGGTGACTGGTTGAAACACCATTGAGTTGCAGGGTTTTCAGGAGGAGATATTATAGGAATCCCCATGCTGAGTGGTGTTGGAAGGGCGGTTCTATATATACATTTACACATTTCATCACCACATTTGATATGCATAAGTTACAATTCTTCTGCTATTTCCAGCTGAGGTACGCCCCTTGAGAAACATCAGGAAGAGTTACAGGCACTCCCAGACTCTAATCCACTAGAGCCCAAGTTACGATAGGGGAGCAGGGAGGGAAAGGGATTTTGAAAATATTTTGCACTTTGGTGAATAACACTCCATACCCCATGCACTCGCTGAGAGAGAGGTGGGAGACTGATGTGGGCCCTTTAGAAGATGAAGTTTGGATATAAGCAAAGATGGCCACTAAGATATTAGCAGTTCCCATGAGACTGAGACAAATCCAACTCAAATATCTACACAGAGATAAAATACAATGGGCAGGACAGAATTAGGTACACTCTACCATCGATTTGGGAATGCTACATTCAAATGTGATATCCCTATTAGCATTGTAGGCAGACTGGCGTTACTGGAGACAAAGGCCCTATGCGGACAAAACTTTACTGTTGCGTCCCTGTCGAGACAAAAAAGACTCGACGGGGACGCGACAGTGAAGTTTTGTTGGCCGCACAGGGCCTTTGTCCTTACAGCGTGACACTTATGTGCTCTAGTTCATGGTTTTACGAATCCTGAACTTCACGATTAAGCTTTTAACATCGATATTCTGAGATTTGGATTATATTCTGAAATCAAGCTTTGTTTTATCCCCGGGTTAACCCCTTGTGGGAATCACTGGATCTGAATTCGCCCTGAAGAAGCCCGAATGGGCGAAACGCGTTGGCTGTTTTGCATAATAAGCTTGTATAATATCAAAAGTTGAATAAAAAGAAACTATGACAACACGAAGAATGATTTGCCTCCGTCATCGTGATTTGTGCTGGCCTGTGGACTAACCCAAGGATTGTGTTCAGACGTCTTTATTTATGTGCCTCTCTTATTTTTTGTTTATGTGTTGTATTAAGGACCACCGACGGTGGCTGGTTCTTAGAGGTGGGCACGTTTGAGAGACCATTTAGGAAACATTAATGTAGTTTCCAATACATTGTATTTAACACAGGTAGTGGTGCAGCAGTTTAAATACCCTGCCACCGTGAATCAGTGTGTTTGACTTGCAAAGTTACTCGGCAAATGCTGATGTATAAACAAGTTGTAATTAGTGTAAACTTTGCATGTCAGAAGATGCTGGAGAACTACACTTTTAGTGTCTCTATTCTTTATATGTTATATACTCTTTGGTTTGTATGTACAATCTTAACAAAACCAAATAAAGAGTGTTATGGAAAAACAAGAGGCAATCTTCCTGAAGTTCCCTGCTTATTTTCTAGGACAGAATTCTTACAAGTTGTTCAGATAAGCCAGTTTATGCAACAGAGTCGGCCTATCAACATAATCAAATGTGGCTGAGCAGTCTATGAAAATGCAGTGTAAATTGGCTTAATGAGTGGGGGTGAAGCTACCCGTCTTATACCGAGCAGGCGCTGCCAAACGTTTGGCCTGATCAGGTCGCGCTCTCACCTGCTGGTCCTGGACGCCGGAAGAATCTCTTTCCCGGAAGGGGGTAGCCGTGATGCACTCCGCTGGGGACTACGACTCCCAACCTCCTTTCCGCTCAAACGCGCATAAAAAGCTGATGCCGGCGCGCGGCAATTGTAGCCGCGCTCTCACCTGCTGGTCCTGGACGCCGGAGGAATCTCTTTCCCGGAAGGGGGTAGCCACGATATACACCGCTGGGGACTATGACGCCCGACCTCCTTTGTGCTCAAACACGCATAAAAAGCCGATGCCGGCCTGCGGCACGGGACGCGCACGGAGGAGGCAGGGCTGGGCCACCCCTCTAAAATCTGGCGCTCACTAAAGGTACATTCTTTATATTTTATATATTTGAGTTGCTTCCCGCAGTACTGTTTGATTGGCCACAGCATTACACTAAGATATGGTGAAGCGGAAAGGGAACAGCGAGAAAGTGGGAGGCGGGACTGTAGCTACACTTGACACATTCTTGTCTAGAGCAGCAAGCGTTCTCACTCACGAAATTGAACGGAGGCGCTTATCGCTGGAACCGCTCCCATGGAGGACCTCCCCCAAATGTTGTTAATACCTCCTCCCAGCCCCTGCAACCGCCATCACCTCTACACTTGGTAAATTCCTCTGCCCCCCCAACCTCCGTCGATATACCCAACAGTGAGTCGGAACATTGCCCTCATCCCGAACCCACAAATGTCCCTCCAGCAAAGAGACGTAGAAGTTGTGGGGTCACAAAGCCGAAGCCTACAAGAATTATCCGAGTCACAAAACAAAGGGCCACCACGACAACGGCCACCGCGTGTCCTTTACCCCCGATTACCTTGGACACGCCTTCCCTGTCACGGACTTTTGATGATGTACTGTTGAAAGGAGTAGAAAAAATGATGGCCGCATTATTAGACCCAATTCTATCAAAATTAACCCATATTGAGGAAAGACTGTCCCCCATAGAGGCTCGGAGAACCCCCACTGAGTGTGCTTCAAAACCTTTGTCTCCTGAGCTTGTAAGTCAACCAGCAAAAATTGCTCAACTTCCTTCTGACACTAACCCTGGTTTGACCTCTTCTACTAACCGCAGCATTGCAATAACATCTGCCCACACAGTTGCGTATGTCTGCAATTCCAGCAAACGGGCATTCTACCACATTACCAGAAGATCCGACCTTATTCCTAACCGGGCCAAGAAATCTGAACTCGGTATTGGGGGGCGCAAGGACTGACCTTCGACCATCATGCAGATTGGATAGCCTCATGGTGGGACAGAATTTCCATCCACAGCAGGTATTACACCTCCCTCCGGTGGCTTCCTCACTAGTACTGGTTCTGGCAAATGTACCTCCCCTGCAGGTTAACCAGACTGAATCGACTGCCCAACTTATGGCCAAATCTCTGCATTGGCTTTCACGCCACCAAATTGACTTGGGGGGGTGAGGGGCTGTCCGTTGTCAAATCAAATTATTATGGCAAGGCGAGTGGGGTGGCTGGGCAACACTACTAAATCTATTGTGGGGGACTGCGTGGTGATAAATTTCAATCATGTGCAGGTGGCTAAAAAACCTTTAAACCAGTTCTCTAACATCCCCGCAAAGGCAACTCAGATCATCCCTCTGGCGCTGGAGCACTTTTATACTCAGGGTGGTGCCTACGGCAACAAAAAGAGGGCCAGGGAAGGGACAGTTCGCCATCGAATTATGGGGTGGGAACCATCAGTACCCAGGGTTCAGCATGGATAACCGGTATGCTGTCCTTTCAGGCCTGGAAGCCTGTGATTGACCAACTGTGGACATTCCCACTGTTGGGGAGAGGGCGCCCACAGTGGCCACCCAGTGCGTCCCATACATGAGACCCCTGAAAATTCTCTTACCAGGGGAGTAGCCTGTAGAAATTCGACCAGTTTAGTGTCATGGAATGTGGCTGGTAGTACATCTAAGCTAGGAAATGAACAGTGGCTCAAACTTTGCCAAACACAGGATATCATCTGTTTCCAGGAAACATGGGCCAAGGATCCCCTACTTGTCTCCGGGTACTGCACCTTGCACACACCAGCATTGCCATCAGTGTCAGGCAGAGCAAAGGGGGGGGGGCTTTTAACTTTAATTTCGAATACCCTCCCAATAAATGTAAGGTTGATTGATACTCTGTATACCCACTTTCATCTACTTCTCCTAGAGAACACTAGCAAGGGAGCTTGGATTTTAATTAACTACTATAACAATGAATTCGGGGGAAATATGAAGCAAGTGGTAGCGGAATTAAATAGCGAGATAGACAAACTAACCACGTCCAGTAAAAAGGAAGCACCTAACATCATTTGGGTGGTTGATTTCAATACACACCTTTGTAAATATAATGACGAGCGGGTTTGCGGGCTAGATGACCCTCAGGGCAATCCAGTCCCCCACTTTGCCCACAATGATTACGGAGATAGCCTAAATAGGACCTTATACATTAGGGACATGGGCATAGCAAACAACATGAACACAGGTCACATGGGGAAAACATTTAGACGGCTCAATTATGAGTCCACCATTGATTTTATTCTAGTCTCTACCCCCTCTATTGCAAAGGTGTGCCACCAAGACAATGTATTTACAATCTATAGCGACCTACCTAGCGAGCGTTACAATACCGCAGCATAGATACATTTTATTGAGATTTCGCCCGAACCTCGTTCCTTCGATGCTAGGGTATCCGGAGAGAAAATTCAAACACTCAGACTTGAAGCTGTGCCCTCAATCTTCTCAATCTGACCTACATTTAGTATTGTTTTGCGAGTTGTACAAATCAGAAAGAGAAGCTTTTATTCTTCCAATTTTAAGGCGCCGTAAATTCAGCCAATGTAGGGTGGCACGATTTCCTGAAATCTTTACCTGACCCCTTTGTTTGTTTTTCAGTAGCCTCCTACCTGTGGGCCTGTTTGAAAAAGCGATTGGTTCGAGGTGGGGAAAACGCATAAAATGTTCATGGCAATAAGGTTTATGCATATCTGGCTCTACCCTACATGGTAATCAATGAACCACATGATTTTAATTGTTTTTAAATCACCCTCGGGGAAAGAAAAAAAAAAAAGAATCATTCTTTATGGTATTGTAACTACATTTATTCCCCTTGAGCTCAAATATGTTATTTTGTGGGGTGCTCGGTAAATTGATTGATTGATTGATTGTGGGCTTTTATGATCCGTTTGTAAAGAGATCGAATAAAGATTTTAAAGAAAAGAAGAGTGTCCAAATCCATTTAGAAACATGGCAAAAATAAATTACTGCTGTATTATCAAGAACAGAATGATTTTATCCAAAACCAGATAGCTCTGGGTGAATAACGTTCTACCACTAAACCTATATTGTCAGGTGTTCTAGAATATAACTGCTAAATCGCTTCTTACAGAACTCCAACACAATAATTTGATAGCTTTAGGGCAAGCTTGGACATCTTTTTAGGTCTCGCCTATCGTTGCAGCGCGCATGCGCTACTCGCTCTGCGAGACATATTAAGGTAGAGGAGATTTCAGAAGGGGACTTGAAGCCCCGCCCATTATTTTCATTGGCTGGCGTCATCGTTTATGCTAAACGGTGGCCTCCGATTGAAAATGAGGCTTCTTTGTTTCCGCCCTGTCTGCCTTTTGGGACGGCCCATCCGGACTGGATCGTTTGCTTGACGGCTGTCGTGAGGTTATTTCTTATCTTTAGGAGGCGTGTAGTGATGGATCATGTTTCCGAAGTCTTGTTTTTAAAGGCTGCCGTGTTTGCTCTTGAAGGTCACTGGAGCCGTGCATGTATGGGCTGGTTTCTGACGGAGACGGAGAGTGCGAGGGAGAGGAGGAGGCAGAAGCGGGCTCTAGCAAAGTTTTGCAAGCTCAGCTTTCAGCAGCAGCGGCACACTGAGCTCGCTTCTCCCCGGCTCAGACTGCCCCTGTGACTTGTTCTTTCACTGCGTTTCATTCGGCCGCGAAGCCTCCTTCATTAGTCTGTGCGCCGTTCGTGAGGTGTTTTTCACGAGGCATGCCGACCGTCCTAATTATAGTCATATTGCCTGTTAACCTCCGGTGCTTTGTCCAAGACCGGTACTTTACTTCTGAAGCTGAAATTACATTTTGTTGACATCGCAGAAAGCACGCAGCTCTGTACATCCAACGAGCCAATGCTAAAATCTATCGAATTGCAGTGGTGTTTCTAAATAACCAGACATTCACTGAAGGCACTGGCTTCTTAATGGTTTACGTAAGCAACCGCGCGGTAACTGCACAGTGACTATAACCTACGCAGTTTACAAGCGGCTTCCAAATGTAAACGTTGTGGGGGCATCTGTCTGCCGATAATGCAACGAGCTGCAGCTGTTTGCTCTCCAACTCCAGCATATTTAAATTACATATTCCGCACCAAAATAAGACGCAGCGCTGAGGCTACAGGCTCAATGTTTACCTTGAGGGGCGGCCCAGTGTGGGGGTGGAGATGGGAAAGCAGGAGGGTCCATGGTAGACACAGGAGGGAGATCCGCCGGACACAGTGAAGGCAGGAGCTGGTCTGGGGTTTGAGACGAGGATCTGTAAGGACACAGTCACCCGTCCCTACCAGTTATAAGCGCAGCGTCCGCTAGGGACACCGCGCTCACTTTATTTATAATGAAGTCAGCCCTTTATTTGTGTGGGGTCGACATAAAGAGGACCGCATACTTAATACTGTTTCCAGTGTTATGTATAATTCCCACCCCTCCCCCTCACAGAGGTGCCGTTCCCTTATTTGTGTGCTCTCACACACGGTGCACCCCCCTCCCCCTCGTCCCCCCAGTCTGTGCTACCGCCCCTCGGAGCCCTATTTGGACAGTCCACTGTTGTCTCTGCACCGAACTCTGGGGCTATGGGGGTGAGCAGTGTTCCGCTTCCTAGCGCTGTGTAGTGGCTGGTGCCGAGGCACACCCAGAGGTCATTGCACTCTTAGAGTGCAAGAGCAGCCGAGCGTGCCTCGCTGTCGCACTGTTTACCTTAGGCAAATGGTGCGTGCTGTTCTTCGGATCTGGTAACTCTCACCACGGGGGGGGGAACAGTGCTCTAGCGGCAGCACTGGGCAACGTGAGTAACAGAGATGGGAGGCCTGGCGCCGGGGTGTATCCTGTAGGAACAGGCGGCAGTGCCACTATCACTGCTATGTATACCAAGTGTTGTGTGTCTGTGCTGCTCTTTTGTGTGCACATAGTGGGGGTTGGTGTCTGTGCTGCTATTCTATGTGCACCTAGTGTGTGTGTGTGTGTGTGTGTGTGCTGCTGCTGTTCTGTGTGCACCAAGTGTGTGTGTGGGTTTGTGCTGCTGTTCTGTGTGCACCTAGTGTGAGTTGGTGTGTCTGTGCGGCTATTCTGGGTGTACCTAGTGTGGGTTTGTGTCTGTGCTGTTACTTGTCCTGTGTGTAACTAGTGTGTGTTTATGTGTGTGTGCTGCTTGTTCTGTGTGTAACCACGTGTTTAAGGGACGTGCTGAATTAATTAATTCACCAATCACGTGGGCCAGGACTTGTAGAAATCTACTCCTACCATCTTCCTGCCCCTCGGAGATGATGCATGTTATGAATATTTCTAAGGCGGCTTATTTGGGGGCTGTGTGGTTACAACATCAATGGCGAGGGCTTGCAAACATGGTGGTGCGCAGGAGGAGCTCTCTGCTGCAGGCACGGGTCCACACTTATCACACTGTACACGGCATGCTGTTGGCTGCCCACCCTGCCCCTTCCACCATCCCCGCACTGTAAGTCCGTACCACTAGTGCTCATATAACACAGTCTTTTATTGATGTATTGGTGTTGCATAGGAAAAAAGTCAGCAGAGGCAACCCGGTGCAGAAAGGACTTGGAGAGAGAGACACACACACTTCTACTTACACACACTAGTATACAACCTAACACACGGTTACATTCACACACACACATTAGTACACAATTAAGCTTACGCAGATATTACACACATATACACCAGCACACACACTCAGACATACACAAAAACAAACACTCGCATATATACCAAAGCACGCCCCCAATACACAAACACGTACCCAGACACACACAGAAAGACACACTCCCACATTAATACATACACCTACCATCTACTACACGCAGATACACACAAACATCCTCACACTAACACACACATACAATGATACACAAGTAGAATGTACAACGCATCTGACAGGGCCATGTGAGCCGGGGCCTGAGCGGGGCAGATACATTGAGGGTCGAGGTTGTTCTGTGTTTCTGACAGAGATTGAAGAAATGATCAAGACTTTGAGCTATTGGCATTGTAAATGATGATGCCTTTTATTTATGTGTGAATTATGAAAACAGATAGATAAAAGGCATCGTCATTTACAATGCCAATAGCTTAAACTCTCGCTAATGCTATTAGCATTGTAAATGACAATGCGTTTTATTTATGTTTTAAAAAGAAAAGCAAAAATAAGACATTGTCATTTACAATGCCAATAGCTCAAAATCTCGCAATTGCGAGACCTATTGCATTGCAAATGCTTGTTATATAAGGGAACAATGAGTGTGGACCTTGTCTGGGGACACACAACCATTTGCTGGAGTTTGGAGCGGGGGGCGAAGACTACAACTCCCAGGTTGCCAGTGCCATTGCCGCGTCATCGCAGCGTCCAGAGGCACATAAATTACTGGCAGGGATCCCGCAGCATGGGCCGCGCCCTGGCCAAGGATGGGCTCGTCCTGCACCCGCAGAAGGCTGGGCTAGGCCACCCCCCTAACATCACTAAAGTGACTCTGCCTGAGGTTGGACAGTGTCGAAATAGACTTTTTGTGGGTTCTTTTTCTGAATTTATATTTATACCTTTATTGCTTCACATTAGGCCTCTGGCCACAAATTCTGGCGTCATTGAATTAACAATACTATGGGGAAGAGGAAAGCAGAATCCACTAATGGGACCGACAAAAGACCCTGAGCCAGAAAATCGATACTGTCCTTTCTCAACCAGGTAGTCGAAGTCCTCTCGGATGAAATTTCATGCAGAGGTGAGCTGGCCACTAATCAAGCCATTATTTCATCCAGAGATGTCCAAGGAGAAGGGGAAGTTCTTTCAACTACTGTTTCGCCTGAATCTTTACCTAATCCTTCCTTCTCCATTCGCCAGCAATCATCTACAAATTTAACGCTCAAAGTGGCACATTATAAGAATCAAGAGCAGCTTCTTAACAGGCAAACCGTTGCTTCTCAGAGGGTAGGAGCTAGGTGCAAAGTTAAAAATCCAGAACAGTCAATTTCCAATAAACCAAGCAGGAAGATCAAAGCGGTACAAGGAAGGTTCTTACGAAGTATCTAACCGACAACAATAGGGATAATATTACTGTTCCCGGGATTAATAAATCAGAGAGCAGATTTTTAGATCCGTTTCATAACCTGGAACTCAAGATCTCAACAGCCCTGGTTGCTTTTGGATCACGGCTTACTGCTCTGGAGTCAGCAGTGTGAAAGTGACAATGCTCTGTGGACATTATACAAATACAAATTGAGAGATTGTCCTGTATCCCAGCCCCTAGACCAAGTTCTCTTGCTATTTCAAAAGACACCGATAGAGGTGTCACTAAGGGTCTACCAAATTGTTCTGAGCTATGTTCCAGGTAGCCAAAAAGGTCTCAGTACCCTTAATTGAGGACTCATGCCCCTCACTACCAATGGCATCAACTAAATGCACTGGTGACTTAGCTCGCCAGATGGACCCTCATCCTGCCTAGCTGATTAGTCTTTGTGATTTTAATGGACACATAGCTGTAGCTCATCATTTTCCACAAAAGGTCTCCTCTGGGGGGGCATGGCCAAGATGGCGGCCGAGTAGGACGTGCCTGCTTGCTTCTTCGTTCAACCGCCTAGGCCCCGCCGTATATGCACTGCACAGCGAACCGGGAGCAGCGCAGATTTGGGGCCCCCTGCACCTGGTGACATCCGATAATAGATCTGGGCAGGAAAGGGTCATGGTAGCGCCGTCTGGTTCCCGCCCGGGAGTGGCCGTCTCCCTGGGTGCTACGCAACCTGAAACGTGCCTGCTAGTAGCGGGCAGCCTAACAGCCCGGGGCGATCAGACCCGACTGAGCCTGGGTTGCACCCACAGGATTGGCGCCTCCCGCCGGACCGACTATAGTGGAGCGTCCCGGTGCGGAAGACCCGACTGAGAGACCAGCGATCAGGCGGCCTGTGGGGAATGAGTTGTGCGGCCCCCGGAGGCAGTGGAGCCGAGAGACCCGAGCAGCGGGGAGGCTGGGCCGATGGGGACTGCACGCTGCAACATATAGAGGTGAGCGGCACTCGAGTCACCCGCCCCCAGCCCCCACGAGGAAAGCCGCGAGGAAACCTGCGAGGGCCAGAGGGCCCAGACGGCATCGGAGATTGCGCCGCAAGTGATGCCCCGCGGCTGACTGAGCAGCGAGGAGGCCCTGGCCTTGGTTCGGAGTTCGGGGATAAATAATCCTGCCTGACCAGTATCAGCGCAGGCCTCGGTGAGGCGGATTCACTGGTGAGGCCTAGTTCGGGTTGCCGGCGGAAACTGTTTCACACCTCCCCGGAGACGGAGGGAAGAAGAACCAGAGGTCCAGCCAGACGAAGGAGGCTGGGACAGAGAGGGACCGAGCACGGACATTAAAGAGGTGCGCGATACTCTGGGCCCCCCCTCCTCTTCTCGCTTTCGTAAGGAACATCGCAAGGAGGCCTATGGGTCCGCAGGGCCCGGTCGCTGGTGGAGTCCGTGGCTGCCGGTGCTGGTCCCGGGCTGGCTAGCCCTGCAGCTGAAACTGGCCCCCTGGGAGTAAGGCCAAGGATCTGGAGCCGAAAAGTGCCCCCAGCCACTACTCCTTATGTTCTTATAATGGTGGATGTCCCCCCTAAGAAAGGAGGCTCAGGAAAATTATGGGCAACTTAAGAACAAAAGGGGTTCAACTGGTAGGCAACTAGGGCTAATTTGTTCCAGCCTTTATTCCAGCCTCCGTCTGATGAAATTATTATGGTATGCAGAGTAGGTTGAATTGGTGCCTCAAAAGATGTTTGCAGGTTACTGCATAATAGTCAATTATCGCAATGCTGTGCGGATGGGATGCATTCTCCACGTTCTTGGGCTTAAAGGTACCACTAAAAAACGAATTTCAGTGTTTCCATTGGGCTTGTTTTATTCACCCCACATTGTAAGGTCACTGGAAAGGGGAGGATTGCACTCTGGCCAGTACAGCCCGCATGATGGACTGGTTACGCATTTATGTCAAAGTAAAGTAAAACTGAAAGTATACCTCTCAGCAATCGCTTTGAACCTCTGAATCAGTTGGAAGATCTTGATTGACTGGGTGTAGTCCTTGATGAAGAGGACTTGGATATGCAAATGGTGCTCAGTAGGCCCACGAATCTACGGTTCTTAGTTGGAATATAGCAAGTTATCCGATGCTGGCTACCTTTGATGTCATGGGTCTACAGGAGACGTGGCATGTTAAGGGATGCTTACACTTAAACGGTTTTGCTACATATACCGTACCAGCCATTTTGTCGCCCAGTGGAGGCCTGGTTACACTTGTTAATTTGGGCCTTAATTGTAAAGTTGAACTTATAAGGTGCAATTCGATGGATATTCTTGGTACCCTCCTGACCTTCCGAAATAAATGCAGATTGCTGGTTATAATTTTTTTTAATGCAGTTGTAACAAGGAATGAATTAGATGCTGTATCTAAATTAAGATTTTTTATAGATGATTTTTTTCCACTCAGTCTTCATTTACGGTGATTATGTTACTGGGGGATTTTAATTTGCATCCTTGTTTTTCTTGTCAAGACAATGATATATCAGAGAATGTGAACCCATTTATTGAACAGGTGCACCTTAAACATAAACAGCAAGGTGATACCATTAATAGCCAGTTGAGAGGATACCTACGTTTAAAGGGAGGGGTTTCAGTACAACTATAGACTATATTTTTGTACCTTTCTGTTTATCTTTAGCTCTTGTAGACTTGAAGGTTCTGTGGGACAACTTAAGTGATCATACTCCTTTGATGGCCACCTTTCTATGGGACAAAAAGCCTATTGATGTGACCCACTGTTGCAATGAATCAGTAATACCCAGCGACCAGGGTCAGAGGGTGCAATGGGCATCAATTTTTCCATCGGATTTTATTTTAATTTTGGTCACTTCTTGCTCAACTAATTTCTCCATTTGTCTTAGAGAGGACGCTTCAGCTCGAGTATTATGCCATCTTTTTTCAATATCTGTAGGTTTATTAAATCTGCTCTCTGTAAACCAGGAGTCCCATCCCCGCCTCATCTAGTAAGGTGCACCGATAAAAAGTGCTCGCAAGCACATAAGTACTTGTTGAAAACCTTGCATGAAACACCTCGGTGTCAGGAGATGGTTAAGAGAGCCAGGGTGGTCAACCGCACGACTTGTAAGGAGCCTAAGATCCAGCTGAAAGAGGAGGCCTAGAATAATCTACTCGCCGCTAGTGCTCAATGGAATAGTGCCGCCTTTTGGCGAGTGGTAAATCTCCTCTGGTTTAATAGTGACCAACTTTCTAATCAAGCGTCAACCATCACATCGCAAGCTTGGGTCAAGCATTCTAAGGCCATTTAAAACCAAGAGGAAGAGGAAATCGCATCAGTTGGCAGTAAGGAGGATCATATAATTGTATTTCAACTGGTAGAGGTGATTTCAGTGATCTCTTGTATTTCCTCTAACAAGGCTCCTGGGCCTGTTGGAGTGCCTGGCAATCTCTTTAAATCCTCTATTGATCTGTGGGCCCCTTAATAACACAGTACTTAAAAGCAGCTGCTAGAGGCTCCCCTCCACCAACATGGTGTCAGTTTGTCATCGTCCCAATTTTTAAAAAGAGAAATGGGTCACATCCAGCCTGCTACAGGCTCTTATTGATTCAGAGGTGAAAATTATTGGTCAGGTCCGGTTAGAGCAGCTTTCAATGTGGGCAGAGTAGCACAGCATTTTGTCGGACCTACAATATGGGTTTAGGCTGGAACTGGGCACTATCGAGCAAAGCCTGAATCTTTACTTGCTGATCTGCAAGCACACGAAGGCTTGGGGGGGGGGGGGGTTACTCCACCTGGGCTTCATGGACCTCAGTTCAGTCTTTGATAGAGTTAAATCACTCTGGGGGCTGCATATTTGTGCCATTTTTATTTATTTTTTACATTAATCAACTGGAATCAGTTTTGACTCAACTTCCCTTAGATGTTCCTAGAGCTGGAGGCCGCCCAATTCCCGCTCTGCTTTATGCAGATGATACTGTATTAATTGCATGGACTGCCAGGGGGTTACAAAGACTTTTAGATCTTTTAAACGATTTTTTGAATGTCCTTGATTTGTCCACTCATTTTTCCAAAACACATGTGATGAAGTTTGGCCCACCCAAGACAAAGACTATGAAATTTATAGTAGAAGGTCACCACATCAGCCAGGTTGATACGTTTTGTTATATGGGTGTTCATTTGGACTCTTGTCTTATGGCACTTACTAATAAACTATAACGCAACGGCTTTCAATAGGGCTACGTATAGCATAGGAGACTTTTCTCGTCGGTTAGGGCATACCCACATAAAGACAGTTTTGGATATTTTTAAAGGCTAAATGTATCCTGAGAGTCAGCTATGGTAGTTGTATCTGGGGATACAGGCCTATCGCCCAAATCCAAATAGCTGAAAATAAATTCCGCAGTGGGCTCTTAAAGGTCCCAAAAAGTACATCTGTCGAGGTCGTCCACGAATAGCTGGACATGGGCTATGTCATTGACTATATTGGTCTCTGCCCCCTACTGCTTTGGCTCTCGGTTTGGCCAAAGGATGAGTTAGGACTTAATAGATTGATTGTGCAGGATTGCATGAATCTGGAGAACTCATCACAGATCCCCTGGATGACTTGCATCCTTTCAAATATGAAAATTTTAGGGAGACCTGAACTTTATAGTGATCCAAGTTGTATTGTCAAAACTGATCACAGATGGGCTAAAAAAGCGCTTCGAGATAAGATGGCCTAGTGAGGCAATAGCATTGAATAGGCAGTCAGCACGTCATATGATATTGGTGAAAACTGTGTTGTGGTTTGGAGCCTGATCTTACTTTGGACATGCCCCACTATCAAACGATTGTTGACCTTCTTTAGGCTTAATTTATTTCTGCGGCGTCTGCCCGTCAATCATGGCTGTTTTAAGGAATCGTTGTTGCCTTTGTGTAAATGCAATAATGTCTGTCAGCAACACCCTGCATATATGATCTGCCTGAGGTATTACTATTTGTGTTATAAATTTATATGTCCACTTCTGATGTCTATGAATTTTAATCAAGTAAAATGTAAAAAACATGTAAAATGTAAGTCCGTTTTTATATAGCGCAGCTACTCACCCTTACGGGTCTCAAGGCACGGGGGGCCGTAGTGGAAATTAAGTGAGCTATTGCCCAGAGTCACATGGTGCTGAGCTGAGCTGCCGCCGGAGCCGGGAACCGAACCATGAACCCTGTGCTCCGAAGTCAGCTGCCCTGGCCGCTGCACCACACCTCTCCTGACCTGCATTATTGTTTTTACAGTTTTTAACTACTCCCACAGTATGTTATTTTTTATCATGTTATCTTTCTGGTGTTTTAAAGCAAGCCAAACTGTAATTTATGTTGATGTTGATATTTATGAAATGTATCATTGCGTTTGACTTTCAGGATTTTATTTTTAAAATCAAATAAAGTTAATATTGATTCAACTGCTAAATCCCTTCCTACAGAACTCTAACAACACAATCATGTGATAGCTTTGGGGGCAAGCTTGGACATCTTTTTATATATGAGAGCAATGAGTTTGGAACTTGTCCGGAGGTTAAACAATATTTGAATAATGGGAGGAGAAATTACCCCCATACTGCAGCATTATTTTATAAATGAAACGGAAATCTCATTCGGACATTCAGCAGCAGAGTTTCTTGCTTCTTTAATATGGGACAGAGCAGAGCTCAGGTTAGGCTAGCCTCAAGAGCATTTTCAGTATCAACATACAATTCAAAATCATCAGATTTATAGAAGCCTGCATTATGGACAAATAGTGCAGGTCTAAATGTGACCAAGTATTTTTTCCAGAATGGAGACAGCTAATGTTTTTTTTTTTCCACAAGACAATAATGTGCCAAATATTTTTACTAATCTGTTCTCGGGCAGCACTTTGTAGGAAAAATTCCAGCTGGGCTTCCTTAACTAATTCCTCAGATACAAATCCAATTTTCTTCCCAATTCCCAGATACTTCAATGGGTCACACACTCTATATTTTACAGTAACTTGCTTATTTATTAATACAACTAGTGCACCTTCTTGTCTGAGTATTTAATGGTTTTATCTTCCTTGTGTAGCAGTTACTTTTTTGAAATTGTAAACTCAAAGAGTAGATCAACATTCACATTGGTCACTAATGTCATATTATATAAAGTGGATGCTATGATCTCCTGGACATTCTTTAGTTAGTTCAATGTCTAATAGATCTGTGGTTTTCCAATTTCCATATTGGCCTTTCCACCTTCAAGATTCAACTTTTTGGGTGCTGGCTAGCTTAGTACATGGTGACCACTTATTTAAGTGAAGCACCATGCACTAATCCAGACAACCCTTACGGGGATTTTAGTGGTCTTAGACAACCATAGAAAGCTCTTTAAGTGGTAACTCTGGAGAACAGCCTTCAGGTTTAGTCCAGAAGGAGTGTTAAGCAGCTTGTTTTACCAGTACTAATCATATAGTGTAGGTTAAACAAAAAAGAACCACACAGTGTAGCTATAAAAATAGTTACATTTATTATACACACTCACTAAACACATTGGTATCTCTCTTACCCGGAGATATCAACAAAATACAAACAATATTTCAAAAGTAGAACAGTTAAGTAGCACAAATACACAGTGGTCACCAGGGGCAGACAAAACCATATACTAAGACAGTGGAAGGTGAACTGCGACCGAAGTTGAGGCTTGACCCACAAGACTCAGAGGAAATGGGGACCCAAGAAACCACCCAAGGTAAGTACCCAGGAACCCCACGGTGGCAGCGTGCAGAGTGGAAACACAGCTGCGTACTCAATGCAAGTAAATGGGGAAGTTGCAGTTTTGAAGAAGGACCCTTCCCACTGGACCCTGAAGGAACCCCGTGGAAGATGGAAGGATGGAGAGTCCCATGGATACCCCAGGAACCAGGATACCTACACCAGGGAAGCCGAGTGCATAGGTGCGAAGTAATGTCGGAAACCGACTTAGACCACAGTGGAGGACTTCAGTGAAGATGCCACTGGCGAAGAAGGTGAAAGAGTCCGGTGGAATCCAAGGATGGATTCTTGAAGAGAAGTGCCTGCAAGCAGAGGGAACAGAGTCTATGCCACTCAGGAGTGACCAGGAGGCACGGAAGACCAATGATCATCGATGACGGAAGATGCAGGAGAGTTGATAGTGACCTGGTCGCTGCAGCTGTGAGGACCAGACGACGCTGTGGAAGAGCAGGAGCCATTCACGAGCTGTCCCACGCCGGAACTCAAGAACCAGGGGGTCGGTGTCCGGCAGGAGCACCAACAAGCCCCGGCAGCAGTAGACGTGGAAAACGAAGAAGGTGCAGTGTCGGGACCAGCAAGGCCCAAAGGACTCACCAAATGCAGGAGAGTCAGAGCAAGCCCCGAGCAAGCAGGGGAGCCCACTGGAGCCTAAGAAGACCCTCAAGGAGTCCCACAGGCCAAAGGCACAGGAGTTGCAAGAGGACCTCGAGCAGCTCACCAAGGAAGCGGTGAGGACGAAGATCTTGGTAGCAAGAGATGTTGGAGCTTCTTGTAGCCTGAAGATCTCTGGTGGACAGAGTCAACAAGCCTTGGCAACAGCAAGTCGACGCAGTGCACAGGGGTGCGGTTCCAGCATTTTTGACGAGGGATATGGGCCCCAAACTCTGTGAGAAGACAGTGCAGGCCTTGAGGACGTTGCAGAACCACCAACTGTGTTGCCGAGCCTTTCGGAGTCCGGGGGACCTCAGGAGCAGCAGACCAGTCAGCTTCGTTGTGGTGCCTACAGATGAAAGGGAGCGACTCCTTCACTCCAAGGGAGATTACTTCGGGTGTCTTTGATGCCCACAGGCCTGGAGAAGAACTTGCATGAAGCAGAGGTACAGACAACGCAGAAGACTGGCAGGACGATGAGACCAGGAGCAGCAGGAGTCTTCCTTGTTGCAGTCTCGGTTCCAGACGGAGTCCAACAAGTCCAAGGTGCCCAGACAGTTGAAGTGGAAGTGGTTTCGGATCTGAATCTTGTCCCACGACGAATCTCGAGAGCTACCCACAGGTAAGCCCTTAAGTACCCAAAGGAAAGGGTTGGGACGATTCAGGGGTCCCTCCCAGAGGAGGGTCTGGACAGAGGGGAGGTTACTCCCATGTCCTTTGTCCAGTTTCACGCCAAAGCAGGAGCCAACGGCTCCCTGAACTGGTTTCAACTAGAGTATGCAAGGAGGACACCAAATGTGCCCTTCAAAGCAGTCTGGTGGCACTGGCAAGTGCCCCCTACCAAGCCCAATACACTAAGTAATGTCTGGGAGGTGGTCACACCTCCCTGTGACAGGAAATCTATTGTTCCACCTTCCCCTGCTCGAGCTCAGCTCAGCAGCAGGAGGGCAGAATCAGGTCTATGGTCGGCAGCAGAACTAGCTTCCCGTTAGACCCTGAAAGGCTGGTACCGGGAATACAGGGGGGCTCCCTAGGGGAGCCCCCCAGTACATGGGATCCTACATCCAACACTGAAATCGGTGTTAGGGTAGAATTCCAACATGTTTGATACCAAATATGACCGGTTTCGGTACAGCCAAAATATAGTTAGACATCTCGTAATTAACTGGATGTCCTCTATATGTATAAAATGTCTGACCGCACTTAAAAAGCCTGTAGAATCGGATCCTGGGTTTGTAGGGGGGTGTCCTGCTCAAGGAGGGCACCCTCACACTTATGACCTAGCACCATGCGTTCAGGATTGAAAGGCCTACCTTAGGGCTGACTTATAGGTTTTAAGAGCAGTGACCTCAGATATAAGGAAACCTATCTGTTGTGAGTGGTGCTAACACCAGCTCACACAGGCTGCAATGGCAGGCCTGTAGTCACAGTTTGAGTGGTCTCTCATGGGTGGCACAATACATGCTGCAGCCCATGGAGACCCCTGGTGTACCTATGCCCTGGATACCTTAGTACCATATACTAGGGACTTAGAAGGGTACACCAGTAGCCAATTAGGAAGGTGCCAAAGTAGTTACCATAGTCCAATTTAAGGGAGAGAGCACAGTGACTGGGGCCCAATTAGCAGGATCCCAGTTAGACTAGTCAGAAAACAGAATGACACCAGCAAAAAGTGGGGGTAACCATGAAAGAAGATCCTTCTTTCCTACAATTGTTTTTTTGTAAGTGCTATGTGCGATCGCCTCAGTCAGTAGACACAATTGTCATGTCAAACAGGAAATTCGAGTTTATTACATAGTAAATTAAAGTACCATTGACATCTCCCCTTCAGGTGATTTCTGCTGGTCTAACTCCAGCCCATTAATTATTACATAGCATGCTTCTGACATCTGCAATAACAACAATCTCCATATGTCAGTTCTGCTATTCTTTAACAATTCTGCTTCAGGGATGTTACATTCATTTTCTACCTCCTTGTTTCTGCAGCTCTCCATTTTATAATTTGAGGTTTTTGTGCTAAAATCACTATATGTAATACAAATATCCCAGGTGAAACAGGATTACTTTAGAAGTCCTCGCAGAGTCAATTAATGAGCATCCAACTACCTTAGAAGTCATTTTCTCATCATCTGGCATCATCAAGCTCTTGAAGTTATCAGCAAAGCTTAGAAAATTGTGCGTGATGACTTGAGGATGATTTGAAAATGAATATCTGATGAGTCCAGTTACCTGCCTTCTTCGTTGCCGTTACCTGCCACTTTTGCTGCCATTTGCCCTTGCCAGTCACCGTCTGTCCAGCAACAGCGGGGGAAAGGGACTACATTCCCCACGCTGCAACGCGGCACGCATGCCGCAAAAACGTCATCAGTAGCGCCCGGAGGCGCTTAAATAACGGCCAGGCTTCCAAAGCGGGAGCCCAGTTACCTGCCTTCTTCGTTGCCGTTACCTGCCACTTTTGCTGCCATTTGCCCTTGCCAGTCACCGTCTGTCCAGCAACAGCGGGGGAGAGGGACTACATTCCCAATGCCGCAAAAATACCATCAGTAGCGCCCGGTGGCGCTTAAACACCCAGGCAACCACAGCGCGGGACGCGCGCGGGCGTGCTCGGGCAAAGCCCGGGCCAAGGGCAGGCCCGTCCGTGCCCGTCAGAGGCCGAAGGAGGCCGGGCTGGGCCATATCATTTCCGCTTCCATACCAGACTGCTACGTTTACAGCGCTGACCTTAAAAGGTACTGTTTGAAAATTGCCCTGTTACTGATTCTGTTGCAAGGAAGGGAGTAGGAAAACAAATATGACAAAACCAAAAGCTGGGCTAGGGGTAGTTGGCGCACTGGACGCTTTCTTATTAAGGGCTGAATCTGCGCTCCTTCACGAAATAGAATTAACAGAACGCAGGTTGTCTTTGGATCCTCAAATGCCTCTTAGATGTCCCACTCTTAGCATTTCAAGCTCACAGTCGAGCTTGGTTGATTGTCCACCACGAACTAGTGGGTCACAATCCCCGGGTCTAGAGCCCATGAACGTTCATGAGCAAATTGCTAAACAGGCTACACCAGCTAGGCCAAATGTTGTCACAAGAGGCCAGAAAATAAAGATCAAAAAGTGGAGGTAGCCCAGCACCGCCGCTAAAGAATAAGAAAGGGCAGGCGGCTATTAAGCTACATAAACAAAGTCACCTCTCATCTAAATTATCAGGCGGCAGGTGTAAACAGGTTAACAATGAGCCCATATTAGAGGCAAACCAAAATATAGCTGAAGTTGAGGGGGTACCAATGCCGAGTTTGTCCTCCAAGGAGAGGGAAGCTTTCTGGGGCAAATTGGATTCTGTGATTTCAGCCCATTTTAACCCTATTTTTAAAAAATTAACTGATTTAGAGAATAGGTTATCCCGTCTAGAAAAGCAATGTAGTGCCCCTTCATTGCCAATAGGGCATGGGCATAGGCCGAACAGGATCATGGGTTAAGTATCAAGAGGGGACGTGCACCACTCTGAATCCTCTCTACAAACCACGACACAAGATGGGCCTCACCCAGCGAGGGCTGCATGTAATCTTCCTCATGATACCGAGTCTTTACCTCAGACAGAAGGATTACCCCACAGAGATTGTCAGCTCATAGATCCCTCAAATACCGAGCAAACCGATAGGGCCAGCAATAATCCTGATGAAAGGTTACAAAGCCTTGGTATCCCTGCAGGCCGGCTTTTAGGTCAGCTGCCCACTTGCGGCATACTTACTAATTTGCACTTGCCGCCAGAAACAACACCCTACATTGTAGTTTTAGCTAATGTTCCTCCTTTGCTGCCTGGTCATAGGGAACATTGGTCATCTTTGAGGAATAAATCCTTGCATTATGTAAATGCAAGGAGAGGTCTCAACAATAAACTTCTATTCTCTGAATTTAAGATGGCCCGTAGGACCAGATGGGTGGGGATAACTAATGAGATCTTGGCAGGGGACTGTATTGTATTGACCTTTAGGTCACCAGGCCTGGTAAGATCAATATTAGCTAGGACGGCTGATCAACCTATAAATGTGCTTAGGATCTCTACCTTACCGTTGGGTTTTTTCTATCCACCATCTAGATCTAGTTCATACTCAGTGGAAGAAGAGAGACGTCCATGGTTAAATCAGTACCCTCAACCACCTCCCTGGTACCATGGAAATCGCTTTGAGCCATTAAGTGATCCTGCAGATATAGACTAACGTTAAAAGAGAATAAGTCAGAGGAGAACGTACATTTTACCTTTAATGATCCTAAAATTGCTATTAACAAAATCGGGAGTTCTAAAGAGCCCACACTCAGTGTAGACCCTAAGCTTAATCAAAGTCTTTTGTTGCAGTTACACAATAAGAGTGTAGGAATTGCTGGGATTGATTCGATCATCATTCCAGCTGCACAAATTCCTAGTAGTCGCACTGGTATTGTTTCAAATGTGTAAACTCTGAGCCTAATAGACGCTTGCTTCGCTTAATTTCCTGGAACGTTTCTGGCATTTCTCGAAAGTTATCAGATGAGGTATGGGTTCGGCATGTAAAATCATTTGACATTATCTGCATCCAGGAAACCTGGAGCAGGGATGATGTTACTATGGATGGATACTCCTCATTAAATGTCCAAGCAAAACCATCATTGGCTGGGAGGGCAAAGGGAGGCCTAGTGACTCTGATTTCGGTTCAGTATGAGTCACTTAGGATAGAAAAAGTAATTGATTCTCCCTGGTACCAGCTAACCCTGTGTTTTAATTTGATTAATGCAACTATACTATTAGTTAACTGGTACTACAATATTTTTGACTCACAAAACTCTGGGGTTATTAATTCACTCAAAGAGGAAATTGATAAAGTAGCAGTAAAATTCTCCCCATTGTGTATTATTTGGGTAGGAGATTGTAATTGCACTTTATGTCAGCATAGTGGAAATAAAGTGTGCGGGCTTGTAGATATTAATGATCAACCTCTGACTCATTTTAAACACACCCCACAGGGTGATGCATTAAACTCCATTATCACAGTAAATGATCTAAGCATGATCGACACCTTGGTTAGTATTCCCGGAGGTGCAATATCCGACATTTCAGGGGGGTGGTAGAGTCAGCACAATTGATTTCATGCTCATTTCTAGTAGGTATTCGCATCTCGTTGACAGCTTTGTGGTTGAACCTAATTCTGCCAGCGACCATAATCCTCTTACTGCTTCTCTAAATATTGTTGCAATGAAGGGTAAGGCTGCTGACTGCCCATTAAAATATAACTGTAACCAAGGGGTAAGGCTAAAATGGAATGCGATAAACCACACGGACTTTGAGGAGTCCACTGTCAAGGCAAACTTAACTCAAGTGATGACCTGTTTAACCTATACCGCTCATCCAGATACGATAATACAACGTTTTGAAATGATTTGCGAAGATGTGGCCAAAAATCTGCTTAGACCAGCGAAAAGATGTAATCCTCCCTAAATTAAATGGTTTAATGCCGAGTGTTCTGCGGCAAATAAAGAATTGAAGAAAGCATTACATGTAGTCCCTCGTGATAGGGCCATGATCAAAGTAGCTAGGCAGACCTATAAAAAGGTAGTTAAGTGTAGAAAGGATGAATTGAGAAGACAGGCATGGGATGACCTAGAAAGAGCAAGTGCCCTGAAGGACTCTAGGAGCTTTTGGGAGGTGATAAATCGCCCACTTTTCACCAATGAAATAAGGAGTATGGATACAAATGTAATGGGGGAAGTTTGGGAGATTCATTATTCTAATATATTTAATCCAAAGGGCGTTTTACCGCAGGAATGCAAGGAGACAATATGATTATTAATTTACAAACTGCACAACAGCTTAGCGCATCACTCTCTAAGTGAAGTTGAGGAGGCATTGAGAAAGGGTATCCCTTCAAAAGCTCCAGGGCCAGATGGGGTACCCCTGGATCTATTCAAAAGTAATCCGCAAATATGGGCTCCCTTGTTACTCAATGTTTTTAAAGCAGCAATAGTGGGCCGTATTCCATCATCATGGAAAAGAGCAGTGGTGGTGCCAATTTTTAAAAAGGGTAATAGAAATAATCCCACATGCTACAGGCCGATTTCCTTAATAGATGCTACATGCAAGGTGATGGGGAGGGTAATTCTTGCACGCCTGGAATCATGGGCTAATGTTTCTGGCCTTATAGCGAACACCCAATATGGCTTTAGGAAGGGAATGGGAACGACTGAGCAGTGCCTCAACTTGGTTATGATCATGGGCAAGTACATGAAGGCCAGGGGGGCTTCATTCCACTTGGCCTTCATGGACTTGTCCAGTGCCTTCGACACAGTCTGCCGAGGGAAGTTGTGGTCACTAATGGAAACTATGGGCTTCGAAGAACCACTTGTTACCCTGTTGCGTAGATTACACGCATCGACCACTGTAGCTATCCGGTATGGCCCAGGGGGAGAAAAGACTGAGCCCATTGCCTCGACTGAGGGAGTTCGCCAGGGTTGCATACTGGCTCCCTTTTTATTTTTAATATACACCAATGGCTTAGAACAATTCCTGTTACAACATTTGGATTTTCGAAGAATAGAAGGTAAACAGGTACCATTATTGTCATATGCTGATGACACAGTCCTGATGACTCTAACAGCCAATAGTCTCCAAAAATGTTTGAAAGCCTTCACTGAGTATATGTTGGCACTGGACCTAAAGGTAAATTTTAACAAATCTTTTATTATGGTATGTGGTCCAAAGATAACCAAAACACGAAAATACATTGTCAAGGAAAAGGTTATTGACAAAGTGTCAAATTTTACTTATTTGGGGGAACGCTTTTAATAAGAAATTAAATTGGGATCAATTGATAATGACCAGGGTACAACAAACCAGCAGAACCATAGAGGGGTTGTTTCGTTTTGCTGCTAAACTTGGTCATAAGCCGGTAGCGGAACTGACAACATTGTACAAATCCAAATGTTTGTCAGTGGCTACTTATGGGGCAGGAGTATGGGGATATCATAAAAGCTCGCAGATTCAAATATTAGAGAACAAATTCTTAAAAAGACTTTTACTTATCCCCAGTAGTTCTCCAACATCATTTTGTCATTCTGAGGTGGGTTTAGATTATGTATCAGATAGAATACACATTGCCCCTCTGCTCTTATGGGGGAAAATTTGGACCTCAGAGGACCTATTATTTTCAAGAGGTATTTTAAGAGATTGTATGAACCTTGATAATCCAATGTCGGTCCCTTGGTTACGCTATGTTAAAGATACCTTTTACAAGATAGGTCTAGAAGACTTATGATAACCCAGAGACTATTCAATCCAATATGAAAATGGTTATAAAAGATGCATATTGTACTGATTTAAGTATGTCTAACCAGGTTAGAGAAACACCGGGCTGTGTACTTTCAAACCAGCAGCAATTTAATTTGTCTTTTACCTTGCAGGTTCATTCGAGTTTCCTAATGACTAGATTTCGTTTAAGCACACCGCATTTTCTTGTGGCTTTCCCGAGACAGGGGGGTTGGTGTGAGAGACTCCCCCCCCCCCCCCAACACCCCTGTCCATGTAAGAATTTAGCCCAACAGAGCACAATGCACCTTATGCTATTTTACACACTCTATAAAGACCCAAGGGCTCGTTTTATCAAGCCAATTTTAAAGGAAATTCGTCCTTGTTCCTATATGGAGGGTTTTAACCACTTGGGTCTCTATCAACTGTTACTATTTGCAGCTCTGTGCTTAGTTTTATTAAAACTGTATTTTTAATTAGGAAACGTTACGAACTGTAAAATTATTTTTATTGAAGTCGCTCAATTAGGTATTCATTTTTCTGTATTGTATTTTTAAAATTGTGTAGAATTTTTATTTTTACTGAATGAATGTTTTTGTAAACTTTTAGGATTCATTTGAATCGAATAAAGTTATTTGACTGACTTCACACAATGAGATTATTCCTGATGATTGGAGGATGGGTATCTGATTACATCACAAGATGAGACTGTTCCCGATGACTGCAAGATGAATTGAAAATGATTTGGTATTTACTTCACAAGCACTAACACTGTCTTGCCACCTTGTGCATCACATAATAAAGGAGTGAAGTTGATATTCAGTTTAAGGTCTAACAGTAAATTGGAACCAGAACACAGAGGGTAAAATACTCAATTTGCCACACTTTGAGTACAGTAACCCCCTTCTAGCCATGGGGCTCCCGAACCATGTTTCACACCAACTTTCCTTTTAAGCAAAAGTAAAAGCTCATTTTGAGTTTCTACAGTAATTAAAGTTATTCTCATTGTGCCTACCTTGTGATCTCAGGCCTGTAGGTGCATTTAAACTGGATGCGTTATATTTATTTATTTGAGTCTTATATAGCGCTGGCTAGACCCGGAAGTATCAGAGCACTTTACATAAGGTTCCACAAAATTAGATCAGTTACAAGTTACATCAGTTACAAAAAACATTTCAAGAGCGTCGGAAGATGAAATAAATGGAGCTAAGGAGGGTAAGGGGGTGGGGTAAAGGTGTAGGAGGGAGAAAGGATGGAGATAAGGATGGATGGAGAGACGAAGTAGAGTCTGCCCAAAGTCCGGCTGGGTAGGTGACGGCCGAGGGGGAAGTCCACAGCCCATCTCCTCTATAGCTATCAGGTAGCTGGTAGCTCCACCGGGCATCAGTCAAGCTGCTAGGTCTCAATGAGAAAACAATTAGAGAGCAAAGAGGAGGGATAAATGGAGCATAAAGGAGAAAGTGGGTGGAGTAAAGGGGTAGGAGGGAGAGTACGACGGAGAGACGAAGTAAGGTCTGCCCAATGTCCGGCTGGGTAGGTGACGGCCGAAGGGGTAGTCCACAGCCCATCTCCTCTATAGCTATGAAGTAGCTCCACCGGGCATCGGCCAAAAAGCTAGGTCTCCACGGTTAGAGGTAGGTTCACAGATTCGGTATCTTGAAGGGTAGGCCGGATGGGGGATGTGTTCGAGGTCTGGTCAAAGTCCGTTTTTTCTCAGAGGAGTAGCACGACGTAGTAGGGAACACTGTGGCAGCCATCTTGGGGTCAGGCAAGGGATTCTGATCTTGGAGTTAGAAACAGCTGGTTCCCATTTTAGTCTTTCGCTTGAGGGGGTTGGGGGGGTGGTGTTTGTTGTGCAATGGAGCAGCTTGAGGCCGGAGTCAGTGTCAGCTTGCGTCCGCTTGCCTCCAGGTAGGCAGTAAAGGCTGGCCGTTTCATATGAGCCCTTAAAGGAAATAACCATCTCCACTCTGCGCTGATGGGGCAAACTAAGTCAGTTCCTGTGTGGTAAACAAGAGGAAGAGCCCACTCCAAGATGGCCGCCAAATGCTGTGAATGGATCAGTCCTCTTTCTCATTCCATGCCAGGCCTACCAAGTGCTCATGGAAGGGGGCGCTCTTCTTCAACTCCCGAGGGAGGGGGCCAAAATGGATACCTAGCCTCACCAAGAGACTACTAAATGCAAACTAATAAAGGCGAACAAAATGGGCGCCCATCTTGTAAAAAACTGAGCTCAGGGCAACCAAGCGAGCTATGGCAGGAAAGTGGGTAGATCTGCACCCACATGCCAGTCTTTCTTTCGCCACACTTTCGACACTGGCAGGAGGCAAAGGGAGCAGGGGGAGTCACACTGACTGCAGGCGAACAGTCCCCACTGACTCATCACTCCACAGCAATCACCTGATCTTGACGTGTTGTTCAGATCCAGCACGTCGCTCAGGATCCACAGTGAGGCAGTATCTCAGGGCGGATCTGCCCTAGAGCCTAGGGACGAGCGTGGCGCTCCAGCCTGCAGTGCTCATTCCAGGACGGAGGCAGTCAATTTCCACCATGGGGCAGGACAGAACGGGCGGATCGGAACCCTCGGGTCCTCGGCATCGCAGGATCTCGGCAGCGGGGCAGGTGGCGGTGCGATGTGGCTGTGCTCCTTACTTCTCCAATGTGCGGAGTTCGGACGTTCAGCAGGCAGACTCCGCTTCAGCAGGCAGACTCCGCTTCAGCAGGCCGGGCGCTTCACGACGAGCCCCCGGTCCCGGGGTTATGGAGGTAAAGTCGCAGGTGGTAAAATCACATCACAGTCTTGCAGAATTATAGCACTATAATTCAGAGGTGTGAAGATTGTTTTTTTATTATTGACCTCAAAAGGATTAATGGTTGAGACACTTTCTGGAATTTAAACTTGCAGCCTGCCTGTTAGACACAAATCTCTTCAGCAGGCACATTAACCCACTGAACTATTGTGAGAAGTTGGCCTGGTATATGATGTCCACTAATTAAAGTGGGCACCTTGCACCAGTCCAAACAACCCTTATGGTGATTTAAGAGATCAAAGATATCCTTAGAAAGCTATCCAAGTGGTAGCTGTGGAGAGCAGCCTTCAGGGTTAGTCTAGAAGGAATGTTAAGCAGCTTGTTTTACCAGAATGCAACCTTGTAGTATTGGTTAAATGAAAGGAGAACCACACAGTAGTTATAAAAAATATGTATTTATTATTATAACACACCTTAAATACCTCACAGTATCTGCTACACGCAGATAAACACAAAGCACACAATACTATAGCATAGAAACAATCGTAAGTAGCACTAATACACAGTGGGCTCCAGGGGGAGACCAAACCATACACTAAAATAGTGGTATAAGAACCAAGACTCGAGTCCAGACAGTGTCTAGAGAATGTAGAATCGCTGGGACCCCACGGAACCACCCAAGGTGAGTAAGGAGGGACCCCATGGAGGACGGGTGCAGTGTGAGAACACAACCGCGTGCTACGTACAATTCAATGGGAGAGTTGCAGTTGCAAATTTACTGTTTAAGGACCCTTCCCAGTGGATTACAAAGAAACCCTTCGGAACCTAGAAGGTTGGAGAGCCACCCCACCCCAGGATACCGAAGTACCAGAGTTACCTATCCCAGGGAAGCCGGATGCATAGGGCTGAAGTGGCACCGGAAACCGCCGTCTCTCAATGGGAGTCTTCAAAGAAATGCCACTGCTGGAAAGAAGAAAAGTGTCGAGTGGAATCCACGAGTGGATTCTTGAAGGAAGGAACCTGAAAGCAGAGGGGACAGAGGCTGGGTCACTCAAGAGTGACCAGGTGCTCGGTAGACGAATGCCCACCGATGTCGGGTGCTTCAGGTGTGATGGAGACCTTGACTCTAGCTGAAGGGACCAGGATACGTTGAGGATGACCAGGAGCCATATACGAGCTATCCCACGAAGGATGTTGAGTGCTGAGGGGGGGGGAGGGGGTCGGTGTCCGGCGGGAGCACCAACAAGCCATGGCAGCGGCAAACCATGAAGAAAGTCAAAGAAGGTTATGGTCTGGCCCAGAGGACTCACCACAGCAAGGGGAGTCAGGGCAGGCCTGGAGCAACCAGGGGAGCCCAAGTAAAGCAGTATTGTCCCTCAATTGGACCCACAGGCTGAAGGCACAGGAGTTGCGAGGGGACCTCGTAGCAGTTTCACAAAGTCACAGCTTGCAGGGCATAGAGTGCGAGGAGGCCGGAGTCCGATGTACAAAATGTGCGCAGAGGTGGGGGCTATCGATAGCCCAATGCACGAAATTGGAGAACACCAACAAGCATATGCACTTGCAAAAGTACGCAGTGCACAGGGGTTCGGGTTATGCAGTCCCTACGAGGGATACTGGCCTCAAACTCGGTGAGTGGGCAGCTCGACCTCAAGGAATATAGGAACCCACCTCCTGTGTTGCTGGAGCCTTCGGGGATCGCAGGAGCTCAGGATCAGCAGACCGGTCAGTTGCGTTACGGTGCATGCGAATGCAGGGGAGTGACTCCTTCCCTCCAAGGGAGATATTTCAGTTGTCCTTGATGCTCCACAGGTCCTTCACGGAGCCTGTATGGTGCACGGGCACAGACGATGCTTTGGACGGAGAGGGAGACGAAGTCGGGACCAGTCGAAGTCCAGAGTGTCCAGACGGTCGAAGGTCAGTGGTTTCTTGTTCAGAATCTTGTCCATATCGAACTTAGGGTCCTACAGCCAGGTAAGCCCTTTTGTACCCACGGGAGAGGGTTGGACAGATTCAAGGGACCGTCCCAGGGGAGGGCCAGGACAGTGGGGAGGTTACTCCCATGTCCTTTGTCCAGTTTTGCCCCAAAGCAGGAGCCAACGGCTCCAAGGACTGGTTTGAACTGGACTATGCACAGGGACAACAAATGTGCCCCTCGTGCAGACTTTCAGGCACTTTGGAAGTGCACCCACCCAGCCCCAATACACTAAATCCTGTCTGGGAGGTTGTCACACCTCCCTGTGACAGGATGCCTATTGTGCTGCCTTCCTCTGCTCGAGCTTGGCTCAGCAGCAGGAGGGCAGAAATGTGTCTCTGGTCAGCAGCAACCATTTTGTGCTGTCCGGGTCGAGAAGGCTGGTACGGGGAGACCAGGGACCCACGAAGCTTGCTTCTGAGGGGTGGAATCATACCTCCCACACCGGTTACCGGTGTGGAGGTATGATTCCAAGGTGTTTGATACCAAACACGACATGGTTTGTTGCAGCCGCTTGAGATAGCATTTTACTCAAGCATATAATGCACCTCTACCTACATGTCGGGCTGTGTCACCGACAACCTGGGAGAATGGTCTCCGAAGGCTGCAGGGGTGCTCTGCTCATGCAGGGGCACCCTCATGTAAAACCCAGCACCCTGCCTTCAAGATTGTCAAGGCCTGCTATAGGGTTGACTTATAGGTTTTAAGTGTAGTGACCTATAGATAGTAAACCTATATCTAAAGTAAGTGGTGCATGCACCATCTTACACAGGCTGCAATGGCAGGCCTGTAGTTCCATTTTGCATGGCCTCTCATGGGTGGCATAGTACATGCTTCAGCCCATGGGAGGCCTCTGGGGTACCTAGGCCCTGAGTACATGTGTACCATATACTAGGGACTTACAAGGGTACCCCAGTATCCAATCCAAGTACATGGCATTACATTTTAGGGAGAAGGCAGATTAGCAGGATCCCAGTCAGACTAGTCAAAAACCATCAAAACACCTGGCAAAAAAGTGGGGGTAACCATGCAGTCAGATCCTACCTTCCTACAACTATCATACTTATATACACACACACACACACACACACACACACCCCCCCACCCCCCCCCCACATCCCCCCCTTCCCTTGTGGGGACTATGTGTGAACACCTGCCTTGTGGGGACTAACCTTTCCCAATGTTTTTAAACTATACTAATAACAGAAAAATGTTAAGAAAAAATTCATGATACAGGATCCTGCTTCAAATTTGCAAATATATTGCTATTTAATCATGCGCACAGCACCATCCTTATGGGGACTTGAACATGTGCTACCATCCTTGTGGGGACCTAGTCTGTAACACTATTTGTGATTGAATACAGTCGAAGGCACATGGCTAAATGTTTATTTTATCAATAATATACACAAACAACATTATAATATATTCATATATGAATTGCTGCATATATACTAGGGGTATACATTAAACAGATTATGTTAATGTGCCAGAAAATATCATATCATGCTTAAGGAAAGACACTTAAAGCTGTATTCAACCTATTTATTAGTGCTTAAAATCTTAGGAGTTAAGAGAACTAACACAAAGAAATTAACATATGGAACCAAGGAATATGGACAAGTGGAACCCAGAGCATGATTAGCTGCTTACATTTTTGCCAAAACAGATGTTTAAGTCCCCACAGAGATAGTGGGTGAAGATCATTGTGTTTAAGTCTCCATAGAAATAGTGTGCACATTCAAAGCTTAAATCGCATTATAAAGAGTGTGAAGCTAATGATGTTCAAGTCCACACAGAGGTTGTGTGTAATTATAGGAATGCTCAAGTCCCCACAGAGATGGCATGTTATTATAGCGATGTTTAAGTCCCCACAGAGATAGTGTGTTATAGAGATGTTCAAGTCCCCACAGTGATGGTGTGTTATTTATAGCGATGTTTAAGTCCCCACAGAGATAGTGCATGAAGGGGATTGTGTTTAAGTCCTCATTAAAATAGGGCCCAATTCACAAAGGTAAACTTAGACAAAAAGTCTAACTTTACTACTTTTCAATATTCACAAAGCCCCATACAGAGAATGTGAAGCTGATGATGTTCAAGTCGAAGCAAACACAAGGAGATGGTGGACGGAGTGCTGAAACTTTTCAGTCACTCACCCCCAGTCACAGATCTGGGTTGAATCCATCGTCGTTCTTTAGCTCACTTCACCACCCCAGTTCAGACCCAGCTATATGCAAATCAGTATTGACCCCATGCCTCATGGGAACAGTCCAGCCCAAAC
>CAWUFW010023554.1:37500-73685 GCA_963921515.1 Calotriton arnoldi
TGTAATTGAATTTTTAAAAGGTAATTAGATGGGTCTGGTGGCTCAGTGGACTAATGTGTCCACTACAGGGCCCTTTGTTCAATCTCATGGTCATAGGTTCAAATCCCGGCGGGTCCACTCAGCCTTTCAATCATCTGAGGTCGATAAAATAAGTACCGTTGGGTAGCAATAAAAATCTGTTAGCGCCAAGAAGCCTAAGAGTTAATGTGCGATCTACAAATACCTGTGTTAAGTAGTTTATAATTTAGTAGCCGGATATTGGGTTTTTAGGGGAATATGGAGGGAGGTTAATTACATTTTAAACTAATTGTTTTTTAATGTTAAGTAATGTAAGGTAAAATCAATATATAAATGGTTAGTGTGTAATGTTTTAATTGTTTAATTGTTCTTTCATTTATTTTGTTTTAATTTCAAATTTTTAATTTATATTTTGTATAGTATAATTAGTTATAGCTAATTTAGCAGCATGTTCAGTTTGTAGGGGAATAGGGTGAGAAATTATTTCATTGAATATTCAAAATGAAAAAATAGTTTTATTTAGACTATGCAAGAAATATTTAGTAATATATACCAGCAGGTGTATATTATATTTATTTTAATATGTTTCATATATTTAAATTTTATTGTTTTATTTATATTTTAATTTATCTTCTTGTTGTTTGTAGTTTTTTTTCAGTTGTAGCGAGAGAAGTGAATTCTACGTAGGTTTATTTAAATATTTCATTTAATTATACGTTTATTTGTATATTTATAATAAATTGTGCATTTTATTTAAATTTATACAATATATATTTTCTAGTTTAACTATGGTTAATCATTTTATGTTTTTAGGTATTTAAATATAGTTTTTAAATGACTGTATTGGAATGGTATATGTAACCTTTCTGAAGTCCAACACTTTCCCTACTGTTGCTTAAATTGGAGTGGGAACAGTAAATCTAGTACATCCAATTCCTATGCTTTCCTTATTATTGCTTAATTGGGGTGGGGATAGTTAATATAACCCTTACAAAGTCCAACACTTTCCCTACTGTTGCTTTGGATGGAGTGAAGATGGTAAATATAACCCCTTTGAAGTCCAATAATTTTTCTTCTGTTTTATATATATTGGGGTGGGAATAGCAAATCTAATCCCTCTGAAGTCCAACACTTTCCCAGCTGTTGCTTACATTGCAGTGGGAATAGTAAATCTAACCTCTCCGAAATTGAGGACTTTCCCTGCTTTTGCTTAGGGTGGAATGGAAATGGCCATTTGAACCCCTCTGAAGTCCAACACTTTCCCTACTGTTACTTACATTGGAGTGGAAGTAGCAAACAAGGACCTTCTAGTGGACTTGCTCCCTTCACAGGGAAGCTCCGCCTGGTAACTGCTGCTGCCCCTGTTGCTGCTGCTGACCCTTGGTCAGGAGTTCGAGGCCCACCTCCACCCGAAGGCCCCTGCCTGCGCCTCATATCTGGTGGTCTAGTGGTAGAGCGTCACTGCTCTGCTACTGGGCTGTCCCTCTGCCTTTCTTTTCTGATTTCTGCCTTTATTCAGCTTTTTCCTTTTTTACCTTTTTCTTTCCGTTGTTTGCCACCCTCGTCCCTTTTGCTGCGATTCCCATGGCCCGCCCCCTCCAGTGACCCTTCCCGCTCCTGCATTTCCTGCCTCCCAGCTGTCCAGCCCCCCAGCACAACTTAATGGCTTAATGGCTGCACCGCTGGAGCGCCAAAGGCAGGCCTCCCATCACCAGTCTGTGCCTGGACCATGCCCAGCGCCAGGGACCCTGGTTCTCGGACCTTCCACCGCTATGACGCCAGCACCCTCCTTGCCCACAACTCAGGACGCCATACCGCCTGCCAACTCGCGTCACCAAAGAAGACACAAGGGCCCTTCTCCTGCCAGAACTGAAGCCACATCCTCACCCACGCCAGCATGCCAGATCCTCTCGCCGCCCAACCCACCAACACACTCGACCGACTCAACTGCATCCTCGTCAACGTGTGATCCCTCTACAAACACGCCACAGAAATCTGGGACCCCCTTGTCGGGAGAGGCCGCGTCATCACTTTCTTCATGGAGACCTTGATCACCCCTGATCCGGACCGGACATCGCCATCACCATCCCTGACAGCTACAAAATCACCCACAAGGACTACACCGACCGACCAGGAGGAGGAGGAGGCATCGCCATCATTCACAAGAACACCCTCTGACTGACCATGCACTCAAATGATCCAATGACAACCATGGAACACCTCCACTTCCAGATCCAGACCAACAACACCCTCTACAGCATCCTAATCTACAGGCCCCCCGGCCCCCGCCCGCTCTTCACCGACACCATCGTAGACCTCATTGCACCCCAGGCTCTAGCATCCACCGATTACATCCTACTCAGAAACCTCAACTTCCACCTGGACAACCCCAGTGACCAAAACACCGCTTCCCTACTGGTGAACCTCGCCAAAATCGGACTCAAGTAGCTAGTCACCACACCCACTCACTCAGCTGGACACATGCTCGACCCCATTTTCTCTGCCAGCGGAAACATCACCTACTGCCACACCACCGAATTCTGCTGGACTGACCACCACTGCGTGCATCTCACTTTTGCCATGCCTACCGTACACTACCGTCCTCATCATCCCCGCCGTAGCTGGAACAAGGCCACAGAAGATCTTCGTCGACTTCCTCAGCACAACCACTCCCCCAACACCAACAGACGCCAACACCGCAGAGCAAAACCTTCACCAATGGATCTCCAACTGCGCCGACACTCTGGCCCCCTCCAGAAGACACCAGGTAAGCTGCACTTGAAGAAAGCCAGCTGGTTCACTCCTGTTCTCCATGAGTCCGGACGACTTGAGAAGAGATGGAGGTACAACAAAACCCGGAAACCCACGCAACCTTCAAATCCGCTGTCAATGCACACCACCTTCTCCTCAAAACCACAAAGAAAACGGCCTTACAATACAGATTTAACGCCAACGCACACAACAGCAAAGAACTCTTCCCCATCATCGAGGAGTTCGCCAGGCCCAACAGCAAGACCACAGACATCCCACCCTCCCAAGACCTCCGCAACAAACTCGGCACCTTCTTCCACCACAAGATCAGGCAGATCTACTACAGCTTCGACACCCAAGACCCTGCCACTATGCCCGCCACCACCTCACGCAACCACACCACACCGCAACAGATCGTGCTCAACTGGACTCCGCTAACCACAGATGACACATTCAAGACTATGAAGAGCATCCACTCAGGAGCCCCATCAGATCCTTGCTCGTACCACATCTTCCATAGAGCAGCCGCCTCCATCGTCCCAAGCTTTGCCACACCACTAGCTGCTCCATCGAAACTGCCACCTTCCCCGACAACTGGAAACGCGCTGAGATCAACCCCCTGCTGAAGAAGCCATCCGCCGACCTGACAGACCTCAAGAACTTCAGACCAACCTCCCTTCTCCTCTTCCCAACCAAGGTCATCGAGAAGGCCATCAACACCCAAGTCTTCTAGTTCATCAAGGAGAACCACATCCTGGACACCTCCCAATCCGGCTTCCGAAGCAACCACAGCACCGAGAACGCACTCCTCGCCGCCACCGACGGAGTTTTTTTACGGTTTAGGGTGTGTATGTGTATTTGGGTGGTAAGGGATTTTTTAGGGTTTAGGGTGGGCATAGGTTTCGGGTGGCAATTGAACCTTTAGGGTTTAGGATGGTATGGGTGGTAATTAATTTTTAATGGTTTAGTGTTTGTGTGGGTATTTGGGTGGCAAGAATGTTTTAGGGTAGGTATGGGTTTTTGACTGGCAAGGGAATTTGTAGGGTTTAGAATGAGTATGGGTTTTTGAATGGTAAGGGATATTTTAGGGTTTAGGGTGAGTGTTTTTGGGTAGCAACTGAATTTTTAGGGTTTAGGATGGGTGTAGGTTTTTGAGTGTAAGGTATTGTTTAAGGTTTAGGATAGGTATGAGTTTTTGGGTGGCAGGGGTATTTTTATCATTTAGGATGTGTGTGGAATTTTTGGTGGCATGGAATTTTGTAGGGTTTATGGCGTGTATTGGTTTTTGGGTGGCAAGAGAATTTTTAAGGTTTAGGGTGGGTGTTTGAGGGGCATGGGAAATTTTGTGGTATAGAGTGTGTATGGGTTTTCCGGTGATAAGGAATTTTTAGGGTTTAGAGTGGTTATGGGTTTTTGGTTGTGAGGTTTGTCTTAGGGTGGGTATGTGTTTTTTTGGGTGGCAAGGGAATTTCTAGGGTTTAGGATGGGTATGGGTTTTTGGTGGCATTAAGTCCAAACTCAATTGTGAAGGTACTTTTTTTTTTTTAACCTCGTGTTTATGTTTAGCTATACAATAATTATGTATTCCGTCTGCAATTGTGCCTTTTTTCGGAACACATATTACTGCATATAAATGATTTCCTCATTTGTCCTTCCAGGCACTAGGGTCATGATTTTAATGGTGCAGCAGGTGCAGTGAAACATGGGCCAAAGGTCTAGGAAACCCACTGACCACTGATTATTGCTACATTTTACTAATAAATAAGCATTCACAAGTGCAATTACCTTGCAGGCACTAGTGTAATGATTTGCATGGTGCAACAGGTGCACTGGCACAAGGGCCACGAAGCCTAGGAAACCCACTGAATACCGATTATTGCCATATTTTACTACTACCCCCAACTCGGAACCAGCTCTGGCTGATGTCTCCCTGCTCCCTGCCAACTGTCTGCCGTCCCATTGCTCCCTGTGGCGCAGTGCGCACGCCGCCTCCTCTACTGCCGCTGCGCTTCCTGACCCATCCTCTAAACCCTCACGGGCTTCCTCCCTCGCAGGCTTCCTCTTCTCCTTACCTAGGACACTGGCCCATCTTAAAAGTGTATGGATCATCATGTTTCACAGTACGGGCAGCTTTTATAAAAAACACTTAAAAGTTCTATAAAGTATTCCAGCCCTTTATATGAGCACCAGGTATACTGCACGAAGTCACTTTTTTTATGGCACTCGAGAGATTACATGATTTGACCAGAATCACAGGATGTTAAGCCGACACCGAGACTTGAACCCAGTTCCCCAGTTCGGCAGCTCTTTCTGTTATTTCACATCTTTATTATAGTCATTTGCAATATGTACAAAAACATTGACAATGCCAATGAATTTCGCATAGGCAAAACCTATTGGTTTTGCCGATACTTGTTCTTCATTATTACATATAATACGATCTTGAAATAATACTTTCAGAATGTGCGGTGTACGAAAACTTCTCCAACATTTAGTTTTACTAAAATGTTGTCCTTGTAGAATAGCATCCCAGGCCATCCAAGTGGTGCACATAACTGACTTGCCTCTTAGTTTACTATTGAAATAGAGCCAGGGTTGGTGGAAGCATGAAAGTTTCAAAATTCATGTGTCAAAACTGTTCCTAAAAATACCAGCACTGATTTAGTCTGGTGCAGTACTACTACTATGATGAAACAGTTCTGCATGTGAATAACATACATTTTAGTTTCAAGAGTGTTTTATTGGTTGTAACATACATTTTTCAGATTTTTAGGACACATTAAAAAAATGTACATGTATGTTCCAGAATGGCTTTAAAAATGAAGGTGGCCCACAAGTTAACAGTGCAGGACTCCCTAGTTACTTGCTTTCTTTCACATCAATTAACTTGTAAATAAATACTTGCCCAAATTGAACAGGAGGCCACATTAAAAAGGTCAGGAGTGCGCTTGCGGCCCCCAGACTATGCATCTGAAGGGAAGTTATAGTACAAATTATACAGCAGCGCTGGCTACACTGCAGCACAGCTGCAAGTAAAAAAGAAAGCTATAACGCAGTCAATGCTAGGTTTGTCAAAGCTTTTTTTCCCCAGTAGCGGCCCGAGGTGGGAGTGCTGCCGGGCGCTAATGTGGGGCGGGGGTAGTAAACTACGGATTATGGCCGATTAGAGGTAAGTAAACATAAATAAAACGAATTTCGTTGCGCGCGCTGCATTGCATTTGGCGACGCAGCGCGCGCAACGAAATTAGTTTTATTTATTTTTAAGTTTACTTACCTCTAATCGGCCGTAATCCGTAGTTTACTACCCACCTCCCTGCCCCTCCCCCGCCCCACGTCAGCGCCCGGCAGCACTCCCACCATGGGCCGCTACTGTTTTTTCCTATACTTTCAGCGTTTTGCACATGGCTAAAAACTATTGGCAAAGCCAAATGACCCCCCTTAGGCCAGACCAATGCTTGTTTGAAATAGCTGATGCTTTTTGCAAGTAGGGGGTTGATTCATTTTCAGAAGTGCATCCCACCTCAATAAGACCCAAAGAGAAGATGGTGATGACTGAAATGTTCAAGGAAAAAATAATGATTAGAAGCCAAAATATGAATTTAAAGGGGTTTTCCTTAATAAAACAAAACAAGCATTACACTTTCTGTGCTTGTGCAGGTGAAGTCACTCTGCTGTTCTGTTTAATATATGCATTGGTACAGGGTGCTTAGCTCTCATTAACTCGTGAGGTTGCCTTGGCTATAGTGCAAACCTGACCAAAGGGCATTACATCGATGCGCTGATTTTTTCTTTCTAAAGCAGAGTGAGATAAAGTGTTTTCCCCAGATTTTATCTAATGTATAACTTCCAAAATCAGCTGCTGTAGCCTGCATATGAATAATGCTGCTCTGCATTTGCTGCACTTAAAAACGATACTTTTTTCAAGTTCAACCTGTGAGCACAGTCACAAACGCGCTTTGTCAGATCTTAAGCCTTCAGCCTTTCAGGCGAGTCGCACCTGCTACTGTTTACTCCTGGCTTCCTGCTCACTTCACCAAGGTTTGTGCATTAGGATGCAGGAGAGCCCATCCCCCTGTCTCTAACAGTCACGGCCTGGAGCTGTCATCACGAAGGTTGGCTACTTGGAGCCTTGTCATGCAGATATCTGTATTTGCACTTCTTTGGCTGGGCGTGGAAATGTCCGGACGCGCTTTCATTTTGCCTTGCAAAGAAACACTGGCCAGTGCCTCAGGGATTCTTTTAAAAAGAATCGAAAGAACCACGTAGTTTTAAACTAAATGTTAGCACACATCAAATAACAGAATATATTTAGAGGTATAGTGTCGTGTTCTTGTGCTGGAAGGACCACGCAGGAGACCAGGTAAGCTTTGGTACTTCTTTATTGTGTGTCGTGCTTGCGCTGCCCACATGCAATTCTGCTCTCTTTCGGCTCTCTTACTGGACTGCCCTTCCGCCCCTTGACCAGAAGTGTTGTCCCTTTGCCTCCCTGCCCTCTTGCCCCGTGCAGGGTCCTAGTGCCTTCCACCCAGGCCACTACATCTCCCCCTTTTGTCACATAGGAAATCAGTAGGGGGAAAGAGGGAAGATAGCACTTGTAGAGATAGTGAAACAGAAAAGACAAGAAAAGAAAGTTGCTCCCAAGGGGAAACGACACGTGTGCACTCCTCACTACATTTCTTCAATGAGTCTCTTTGGCCTTCTGCTCGCTCTCTTTGGACAAGTCTCTTCCTGTTGTTCTTCTGCTCTCTTTACCCTTGTCCTTTCCTTTCCCGTTGTGATCTATCGCTCCGTCGTCTCCACTTGCAGTATCTTGGCCATCTTCGTTCACCGTCTTCAGTCCTTTGAAGTGAGAACTGTTTCGTGTTACTTGGTGGTGCTCTGACGCCGCTGTAATCATCGGGCCCTTCACTTTTATGATTGTGAGAGGTTCCTTTGAGAACACGCTGTCAGACTTTCGTTGTTGTCGTTGACGTACTACCACGGTGTCTCCTTCTTTGAGGTGTGACATGATGGCATGACGCCTTGCATCAGCATATGTTTTCATTTTCTCCTTTGCTTCCTTGTCTTTGGCTGCAATGTTGCTGTGTTCAGACGGCCCTTTCGCTTCGATCTGTGGTAGTCTTGTTCTGCTTGTTCTCCCCAGTACCAGCTCAGCCGGACACTTTCCCGTGGAGCCATGTGGTGTATTTCTGTAGTCTCGCAGAACCTGGCACAGCGCTTGTCCAATGGAGATCTGTGCCAGTTTTGCTCGCTGAACTGCTTTCTTGATGTTCCCCATGAAACGCTCCACCATGCCGTTCGCTTGTGGCCACAGCGGTGTCACCTTCCGGTGATGAATGCCCAGGTAAGACATAAACTTTCAGAATTCTTCTCCTGAAAATGGAGGACCATTATCCGTTTTCAGTGTTTCTTGGGAGCCCCATGCTGCAAATACGTCGTCCATGATTGGTAGCGTCGCTGTTGCTGACGTTGAGGACACTGCTCTCACTATGGGGAACCGTGAGTATTCATCAATGATCACGAGCAGGTAGGTGCCCGTCTCTAGTGGCCCGAAGAAGTCAGCCGCTAGCGTTGTCCACACTGCTCTTGGAAGTTCTGACATTTGTAGCGGTTCAGGGCTAGCTGGCTGTCCTGTTACCTGACAGACGTGACACGTCGCGATGGTGTCTTCCACCATTTTGTCCAGGCCAGAAAACCATACTTTCTCCCATAGCATCTTTTCGTCGCCACCATTCCACGGTGTGACTCGTGGTGCCACGTTGACAGTCATTCTCCTTAATGAAATTGGTACCACTATCCTTGTTCCTCTCATCATTATTCCTGTTTCTGTCTCTGATAATTCCTCGTGTATTTTCTTTAATGCCAGCATTTCCTCTTTGTTTACTTGTTCTCCCCAGGTGCAGTTGTTGTTGATGTGTCTCCATCTCTGCATCCTTGTCGTTTCTTTAGCTAGCTGCAACGTGGCATCCTTGGCTGTTTCTTGCTCCAGTTCCGCTATTGTTATTGGCGCTGGAGTGTTTTGCTTTAGGACGAAATTTAAATATTCCTCAGCCATTGAGGTGATCTCTGGTGACTGTGGCAAAGGATGTCTCGACATGTAGTCAGCCGGGTTGTGTTCTTTCCCCGGCTTGTGCACAATTTTGAAATCGTAGTCCATCAACCTTATGCCCCAGCGCTCAATGCGCGGCGGCATCTTCGCTGCTGGATTGCCATAGATTGTCACCAGAGCTTGATGATCTGTGATGATGGTGAACGACTTCCCGTAGATGAACATGTGATAGTGTTCACACGCCCATACCACTGCCAGGCTTTCTTTCTCTGGTTGAGTGTATGCTCTCTCGATGTCGGACAAGCTTTTGCTTGCATATGCAACGATCCTAGTCGGTGAATCTCTCCCCGGCAGATGTTGCGCTAGTATTGCTCCTAGTCCTACTGGGCTGGCATCTACCGTTAGTTCCGTGCATAGCGACGGGTCAAAGTAGGCAAGGTGATCTACAGTCATTACAGCCTCTCTGATGGCTTCAAATGCCCAGCGGCACTCTTGAGACCACACGAACTTCTGATCTTGCTTTGTTAGCTCCCGGAGCGGTGTGCTCACCGTGGCAAAGTCCTTGATGTATCGAGCACAGTAGCTGGCAAGCCCGAGAAATGACCTCACTTCTGCGACATCCTTGGGAGAAGTCGTGTTTTTCAACGTTTCTACTTTGCTGGGATCCGGCCTCATCCCTTTCTTGGAAAAAATGTGACCGAAGAATACCAGTTCACTTCTTCCCAGTTCACACTTAACTTCGTTTAGTGTTAGTCCTGCTTGTTCCAGCTGTAGACATACTTGATGCAGTGCTCGGTCATGTTCCTCATCTGACCGCCCAAATACTAAAATGTCATCACTATAGTTCATGCTGTTCTTCACCGGCCTTATCACCTGTCGTATTGTCTCTTGAAATATTTCTGCAGCCGACGAAATGCCAAAACTCAGTCTCTTGTAGCGAAATAGCCCCATGTGCGTCGAGAATGTGGTGATGTATCGTGACTGTTGGTCCAGCTCTAGTTGGTGGTACCCTTTGCACAGGTCTAACTTTGAAAATGTACTTGCACCCGTGAGACAGCTGATCATCTCATTTAGATGGGGCCCTGGGTGCCGTTCTCGCTCGATTGCTGTGTTTGGTACCCTCATGTCCACACAGATGCGAATTTTGGAGGTGTTCTCTTTCGGGACTGCCACTATCGGAGACACCCACGGCATCGGCCCTTCCGCAGGCTCAATGATGTCCTGGGCCAGTAGGCTTTTAATTTCCTCCTCTACTTGCGGTTGCAGGTGTATCGGCACCCGCCGATGATGTTGTGCAACTGGTTTGACCACTTCGTTAATGTGTAATGTTATCTGCTTTCCTTTTAATTTTCCGAGGCCCTTGAGGAGGGCCGGGTGTTCTTGCAAAATGTTCCCTTTTGCCGACATGTGGTATGTCATCGCCAGTAGACCTATCACTTGTGCTGTGACATTGCTCAGTAGACACGGTGCCGGGACGTCACCTCTCAGCACATGTGCCTCTTCTTGGCAGGATCTTTCCTTGTACGTTAGTGTCTCCGTGAACTTCCCCATGTTCTCTACCGGCTTTTTGGATCCCCACGTGAACACATCAACCGTGGACGGTGATAGCGGCGGCCTCACTTTCATTTTCACATATTCTGACATGCATATGATGTTGCACGTGGCCCCGCTGTCAAGCACGAACTGAGTGCTGTGCTGTCCCACTGCAATGTCCACTGTTGCTGTTTTCTTTATTTTCTCTTTTTCCACGAGGTGAATGTGCTCTTGTTCTTGGTCCTGCTTGGGGGCGTCAGCCATGAGATACAGTCGTGCTACACTCACAGGTGCTGCTGTTTCTTCCGACTCATCTGAGGAACTGCGGTTTGCCGTTTCCATGTGTCGGGCGTATCGATTGTCGGTCGTCCATGGTCTCGTTGCTCTGCCCCGCTCGTTCCTGAACTGCCTGCTCATGCAGGCGCTTGCGAAATGATTTTCTCTGTTGCATTTTCTGCATCTTTGGCCCATCGCAGGGCACGCACCAACATGCGGAAAGTCAAGTCCGCATCTGTAGCATGTGGTTTGTTCATTCTTTTTTTGCAATCGAGGCCACTGGGTATTCTTTCTTTTTGATATTTCCCATGACGCGATTCGCCTGTTCTACTCTTTTCTCCTTTCCCAGCTGCATCTCTTTGGCGTGTGCTGTTGCTCTTGCTTCCGCACGGGCCATGGTCAATATCTTTTCCAGTGTTGTCGGTTCCTTCAGGACCCGTGCACGGAACTCTACTGACTGACAGCCTTCAATGATGCGCAGTCGTATTGCTTGCTCATTGTCGAACTTGTCAAACTCGCAGTACGTGACCAGTTTCCTCAGTCGTGTTGCGAAGTCATCAAGGGACTCCTCTGTTCTCTGACACGCTGTATTGAAAGTGTATCTTTCAAAGTCGATGTTCCGTTGCGGGTCAAATTTCTCTGTGAGGCACTGTATCACCCCTTTGTATGTCGCCGTCCGCTCGCTGGGAAATGTTATGAGCAAATCTTCCACTTCATCCCCTGCGAGATTAAGAAAGAGGTCCAGGTTTTTGCTGTCTGCCACATCGGTGGCCCGCATGTAGCGTTCGAATTGCCTAATCCATCTCTCCCACCTAATGCCAGCTTGTGGTTCTGACAAGCTGAATGGTAGCGGTCGTCTGAATATTGCTTGCGGATTCTTCTTCTCGCTTTCGGTGTCGACCATTTTCTACTGGGCGTAGCTCCTTTGCAGGCCTTTATTGTAGCTTTCCTTATCTTGTGGCAACCACTGTACTTTATTCTCGGTCTTTTTTTTTTCTTCTTTTTTTCACTTTACATGCACTTTGCATGCACTTTGCATCCACTGTCTCTCCTTCCTGTCCCTATCTGTAAAGCTCTTTCCGTTTCTTTCATGCACCCTTGTGCTGTTTGTGTCTATTTTATTTATTTCCTGCTCATTTCTTATTTGCCTGACTTAACAATGGCCGCCCTGCTTTCCTTTGCCCTCATTAGCTTGTGTGCCTGTCTTCAAAATGGCCGCCGGATCCCGCGAGACCGAGATTTCCGGTGCCTGTCCTTGAAATGGCCTCCCGGCCTTCCTCCGCTCTTATTGGTGGTCCTGCCTGACCCCAAGATGGCCGCCGCGTTCGCGCGAGATTTGGCTTCAAATCTCCGCGCGAACCGTGTTCTCCTCAGTGCGGCGGCGGCAGCAGGGACGCGGTCGGGTGCACCGTGATGCCCTTGTTTTCTAGAGCGCTCCTGCTGCGCTGCTTCTTACCGCGCTCTCTCTTCGCTGGGCGATTTCTTTTCTTCCTGCTCTCGGACCAGGGTGGGCTCCTGGCTCCGTTGTCCTGCGACCGGGTGGGCTCCGGACGTCGCAGCTGTTTCTCCCGATTCTCCTGCAGCGGGCGGACCAGGGTGGGCTCCTGGATCCGGTCTTCCGTTCTTCGGTGGTTGCGAGGGACCGCGGTTCACTAGTGTCGATGGCGCTTCGTCATCCCACCCTCGTCGCCAGATGTCGTGTTCTTGTGCTGGAAGGACCACGCAGGAGACCAGGTAAGCTTTGGTACTTCTTTATTGTGTGTCGTGCTTGCGCTGCCCACATGCACGTCTGCTCTCTTTCGGCTCTCTTACTGGACTGCCCTTCCGCCCCTTGACCGGAAGTGTTGTCCCTTTGCCTCCCTTCCCTCTTGCACCCTGCAGGGTCCTAGTGCCTTCCACCCAGGCCACTACACATAGATCTGTCATTTACACGGCATGATAAACAAGCTGCACAATAAGGGCCTGTTATTTTTAAACCTTTCACGGTCTGTTAAGTTACAGTTGCTCGATATGTGGTTTATTTTTTATATTGGTCTTTTACTTAAACTATGGTTTTGTTTTAAACGTGCTTTAAATTGCTAGTTACATTGCTATGTTAAAAATTCAAATAAATATAAATTCTGTTTGAATGGTTATTTTACCTTGTTAGAGGTCATTGTATCACCACTATCATTGCATTTTATTTTTTTGTCTGTGCTGTAAACAGGGCGTTTGTTCATCTTTTTTGCTCGGTTTTCTTATGAAGGGGGTAAGCATAGGGGGTAAAGCCGATGAGTGCAGCAAAGACTCATATGTGATGTTCTCTTTTGACCCAGCTCATATGCACCTTGGTAATTGGCTGCCAGCAGAGAATCTGTAAGTGGAATTAAGTCCATCTTTGGAATCATGTCTTGATAATTCTGTTGCTGCTTCCACAATCAGCTGCGAATTTTCCAAATGTAGCCTTATAACTTTCTTCCATTATCAGCCACAATTGTAAAAATGAAAATATGCACGAAATAGCTGATTTAGAGTTGCAAGATTGCAGACATTTCTGCTGTTTATAGGACTAATGTTTTAGGCGAACCTACCAGCTGATTTTTTTACAGCATATGGATAGTATGATGGAGACAGCAAAGCTGAATACTTCACACTAATAGTCTCATGCATTATCCATACCACCCATCTGGATCTGAAAATTCCACCAGTGGATTTTTCTATTTTTAGCACTTAATTCACAAAAAGGATTTTGCGTTACCCTACATTGGCGTATTTAGAGTTGATTGGTAACATTAAATGTCAGTCCTCCGCTTCAGACATCCAATGCCTCAAACTCTGCTTGCACATCATCCAGACCCGGAATTACAGAGCCTACCTAGAGCTCAACTATACCAAGACAAAATTCAGGTTATTTGCTAGGAACAATTAACAAAATAGGGCACAAACCTAGCTCAATGACATGAACCTTGACAGCTTCGAACTGCAACTTTCATCAAATGCGAAGTGACTTGGATTCACTCTAAACACTAACCTCGCCCTCAAGGAACACATTTCTAAAAAAATCAAAGCCCACCTAATCCCAGTGCTCTCTTTTATAAACATTTAACCCATTTCTTCCAGAAATGGACTTGAGAACTGCTGTTCAACACCACATACACCAACATCTGCTGGTGGTAGTGCCCTACTGCATGGCCTCCCGGACTCCACAATGGCATCCCTTAGGTGAGTTTACTTGATGCAGCATGTCGCATCCAGTGCATAAAGAAACATGAACACATCACCCCCATCCTGATGGAACCCCATTGGCTGCTCTTAATGACTAGCACCAAACCTTATGCTGCAGACAAGCTCATGACCTCTGGTGAACTTTGGCATACCTGTAGCCAAGTCAATCACATTTGTAAAAAAGAAAAAAGACAAGACATTAGGCCTTTTCCATCTCAGCACCTAGAATCGGGAACAACAATCCTTGTATCCATCAGGACTGCCCCAACGCTGCTCTAATTTAGAGAAGAGTTGAAGACTCACCGCTTAAGAAAACTACATCACAATGCACTAATCATCAAAAACCCAGCTTCTTCTCCACTTACTTATTGACTTTATGCTTATTTCTGGTCCTGTACAGGCATTCCACTGCCCTGCCCTTGGGCTTGGTCTGAGTTATCAGAATATAATACACATACATACATTCATACATGACAGAAGTTAAGGTTCATTTATTTGAGAAGACTGGACCAGTTGCAAATCTGTCATCAAATTTACATCTATCATGCTATACCTATGATGACAAAAACCCTCCACAGTCCAAGAATCAAGCGCATATCACAATGTGGAGGATCTCCCATTACTACCCGGCTCTAAAATCTACTTCTCTTCAGGAAATTAAATATAGCATTAATATAGAAAATAATGGTTTGATTTAGAGTTGGGTCATGATTGGAAATCCTCCAATGTTTGGAGGAGGCACTGAACTTAGATGAAAATCTCCAGTAGAATACAATCCACTAAACCGTGGATATGGTGGAGGACCTACCAAAGGGGAGGTTTCCTCCACATTTAGTGCTTTCTGCAATGCAAGGATTCCTTATTATTACACAACTCCTAACCAGGTACTAAAGCTGCTATGGCAGTGATAGCAGCTAGACGCTCCATTGGTAGAGAATCCTGTAAAAGGAAGACTTGCCCTGTTACTGTAGCCACCCATCATTCAATCAGCTTGCACCTAAATCTCACATTGGCAAACACATCTGCTTAACTGCACCAACCCAGGACAGCGAATACTGCTAAACAAAATATGAATCTAATACTATTTAAGAATTGTAAATCTATTTTAGAAAAGATGCATTTTTCCATAAAAACAATGATTTGGTCTCCCATAGTAGAGCGGCCACTCCTAGTATTGTTTGAGCAAACTTTCTTTAAAGATTTTAAGTGAAAATTACTGTAAACTATGCACTATAGGATGAATCTTAACATTTCTCGATGGCTTTTTGGACACTAAAGCACAAGTTACTAACTTGTGTAACGATATATCTGTAAGAGACAGTAGTTAGTGATAGATTCCTTACCTTAGAATATCCCCAGGCGTCAGGCTGGATCCGGAAAGTTTTGCGTAGCAGTACCCTTGCGCGTCGGTAGGCGGCGTCGTGCGGCTCCGCGTCCGTCGTCGGCGTCGTGATCGCCGGGATGACGTCGCGGGCAGTACTTAGGCGCCGCCCTGCGCGCTGACGTCAGTTCTGTACACGACTTTCCGCGCCAGGAACGCAGAGCCATGCAAGAAGCTGACACAGGTGTCTGAAAAATACTAGGGCCCTGAAAGGGATGTCCTTAACCCTAGAAATCAGTTCGCAGAACGGGGAGGATGGGTGGGCGGTAAGGAATCTATCACTAACTACTGTCTCTTACAGATATATCGTTACACAAGTTAGTAACTTGTGCATCTGAAAGAGACACGTTAGTGATAGATTCCTTACCTTAGAATAGATACCCCAGCAATACCAACCCCGGTGGTGGGTCTGCGAACAAAGATCAGACAAGGAAGTCCTGGAGGACAGAACGGCCAAAGAAGCCGTCCCTCCGGACCTGACTGTCAAGGCAGTAATGCTTAGTAAACGTGTGCAGCGAGGCCCACGTAGCTGCCTGACAGATAACCGGCAGCGGAACACCGCGGCCCAAGGCCGTGGTAGCAGCCGTTGCCCTGGTGGAATGGGCACGCAGCCCAACAGGAGGCTCCTTCTTAGCCAAAGAAAGCAGGTCTTGATGCACAAGGTAACCCAGCGGGAGATGGTCCTCTTGTGCACCGCCCGACCTTTTGGCGCCCACGTAGCCAACAAAGAGCTGGTCATCCACCCGGAAGTGTTTCGTGCGGTCGATATAGAAGGAGAGCGCACGCTTTGGGTCCAGACGGTGGAGCCTCTCTTCCTCTCTGGAAGGATGCGGAGGCGGAAAGAAGGTGGGCAAAGTGATGGTCTGCCAAATGTGGAAAGCAGTAACCACCTTTGGCAAGAAGGACGGACGCGTCCGAAGAACAACCTTGTCTGGATGAACAGACAGAAAGGGAGGTTTGCAAGAAAGAGCCTGGAGCTCACTCACCCGCCGAGCGGAGGTGATGGCCACCAGAAAGGCTGCCTTTAGAGTCAGAAGACGAAGAGGACAGTTATGCAGAGGCTCAAAGGGAGCGCACATTAAAAAGGTAAGAACCAAGTTCAAGTCCCACTGAGGCATTACAAACGGAACAGGAGGGAAGAGGTGAGTAATGCCTTTTAAGAACCTGTTAACAACAGGGGACTTGAAAAGGAGGGCTGATTTGGGAGCTTGAGGAAGGCCGAGATAGCACAAAGATAACCCTTGATGGTACCCAGGGCAGAACCCTGTTGGGCCAGAGAGAGAAGGAACAGAAGGACCTCAGAAAGAGGGGCAGAAAGGGGATCCACAGCCTTTGCTGTGCACCATGCCACAAATTTGTTCCACCTGCAGGCGTATACCACCTTAGTGGAGGGACGCCTGGCTGCCAGAATCACATCACAAACTTCGGGAGGCAAGTCGAAAGGAATCAACCGCCGCCGCTCAATCTCCACGCAAGCAGGTGTAGACTGGACAGGTTCGGGTGGAGGACCGTCCCTTGCTGCTGCGACAGAAGATCCTCCCGAAGAGGCAGACGGATCGGGGGATCTATGCTCATATTGAGTAGCTCGGGATACCAAACTCTTCGAGCCCAGTCCGGAGCCACAAGAATGACTTGGGCCCGGTCGTGCCGAATCTTCTTCAACACTCTGGGTAGAAGTGGTATAGGCGGAAAGGCGTACAACAGACCGCAACTCCACTCGCGACGAAAAGCGCCGCCGAGCGAGTGCCGCCTTGGAAATTCCAACGCGCAGAACTGATGACATTGCGCGTTCTCTTCGGTGGCGAATAGATCTAACCAAGGCTCTCCCCACTGTAGAAAGAGTCCTTGCGCCACTTCCGAGTGAAGACGCCATTCGTGATCCATCATGCACCTGCGGCTGAGTTCGTCCGCCCTGGCGTTCAGAGAACCTGCCAGGTGTTGAACCATCAGGAACATGCCCTGATGTTCCAGCCATGTCCAGAGGCGCAGAGCCTCCTGACAAAGGGTCCAAGACCCCACCCCGCCCTGTTTGTTGCAGTACCACATGGCGGTGGTGTTGTCTGTGAACACCTGCACTACCTTCCCTTTGACAGAGGGAAGGAATGCCTTGAGTGCAAGCCGGATCGCCCGGAGCTCCAGAAGGTTGATATGGAGCCGGGACTCCGCCGGAGACCAGAGGCCTCTGATCTCCGCCTCTCCCATGTGACCGCCCCATCCCAGAAGGGACGCGTCCGTCACAACTGTATGCTCTGGCTGGGGAAGGGAGAGGGATCTGCCCATGACCCATTGCCGGTTCGAGAGCCACCACTGCAACTGTTTTGCAGTCCCCTCCGAGATCTGGACGTGATCGGACAGGTTGCCCTGGTGCTGCGCCCACTGGAACTTCAGGTCCCACTGCAGAGCCCGCATATGCCATCTGGCATGATTGACCAGCAGGATGCAGGAGGCCATGAGGCCCAGCAGCCTCAGGGTCATCCGTACCGAAACCCAGGATAAAGGCCGAAAGATCGGAATCATAGCCTGAATATCCCGGACTCGCCGTTCGGGAGGATAGGCCCGAAACTGCGTCGTGTCCAGAACTGCTCCGATGAAAAGGAGCTGTGGAGAAGGAATTAGATGCGACTTCGGCACATTGATGGAGAACCCCAGCGAGTGCAGGAGTTCGGCCGTAGTCTGGAGGTGGGAGACGACTGCCTGGGACGAGCCCGCCTTCAGCAGCCAGTCGTCGAGGTAGGGGAAGACTGAAACCCCTGCCCGGCGCAGATGAGCTGCGACCACCGCCATCACTTTCGTGAACACCCGAGGGGCACTGGTAAGGCCAAAGGGGAGCACGGTGAACTGAAAATGCTCGGGGCCTACCGTGAACCGAAGGTAACGCCGGTGGGCCGGCAGGACGGGGATGTGGAAATACGCGTCCTGCAAGTCCAACGCTACCAACCAGTCTCCAGGGTCGAGGGCAGTCAAGACCTGAGCTAGGGTGAGCATCTTGAACTTCTCCTTCCGGAGGAAGCGATTGACGTTCCGGAGGTCCAAGATAGGACGCATGTCCTCCTTGTCCTTTTGGGCACCAGAAAGTAGTGGGAGTAGCAACCACGCCCTACTTCTGGGGTCGGAACATGCTCGATGGCCCTCTTGGTCAAGAGGGCCGTGACTTCCTTCTGTAGAAGCACCAAGTGATCCCCTGACATGCGGTGGAATTGAGGTGGCATGGCTGGGGGGTGGTCTCGAAGGGGAGGAGTAGCCCCTTCGGACAATGTCCAAGACCCACCTGTCCGAGGTGATGGTGCGCCAGTGGGGAAGGTGATGGCGGACCCCGCCCTCTACTGGCGTGCCGTGCACCTGAAAGGAGGGACTAGGAGGGCTTGGAGGCCGCGGACGGGTTGGAGGTGGTGGCCTGACCCGCACGCTGGTTGCCCGATCCGCCACGGCGGAATCCACGTCCTCGGCCACGCGAAGACGCCTGCTGCGCGGGCCGGTGGCTGGGCTGCTGACGTGAAGGGGCGCCCCTACCGTGGCCACGATAGGGGCGAAAAGCAGAAGGCAGCGGAGGGCGTGTAGCAGAAAGGCCCAGGGACTTGGCAGTAGCCCGTGAGTCCTTAAAGCGCTCCAACGCATGGTCTGCTTTGGACCCAAAAAGACCGACTCCATCAAAGGGCATGTCCATGAGAGTATTCTGGACATCCCCTGAAAAACCAGTGGTTCTTAGCCAGGCGTGGCGTCGGAGCGCCACCGTCGTTGCAATCGACCTGCCCAGCGAGTCGGCGGTGTCAAGGCCACAACGGATAGTGTATTTGGCCGCATCCCTTCCTTCCGCAATGGCGCGGGAAAGCAGTGCCTGGACCTCCTCAGGGCACTGGGGCAAAACATCCGCCACCGAATCCCACAGAGAGTGGGTATATCGGCCCAAAAGACAAGCGGTGTTAACGGACCGCAAGCCAGCACTGGAGGAAGAAAACCTTTCTTCCCAAACTGATCCAGGCGTTTGGATTCCCTATCCGGAGGAGCGGTAGGGAAGGCGGTTTGGGAAGCGGAGGCTTGGACAACCAAGCTCTCAGGAGTGGGGTGGACAGAAAGAAACAGGGGGTCGCCCGGAGCGGGGCGATGGCGTCGTGACACGTTCCGATCCACAGGAGCCCCTGTGTTGGGCTTGGACCAGGCGCCCAAAAGAACGTCCGTGAGGGCGTCGTTAAACGGCAGCACAGTCTCCGCAGAGGAGGCTGCCGGCTGAAGCACCTCTGTCAAGATGTTAGGCTTGACCGTCAAAGTAGGGAGCTGGAGACGTAAGGCCCCAGCAGCCCTACGCAACACCGTACCGAAATTGGCCCCCTCCTCCGTAGCCACGGGAGGAGACAGCATGCCAGTGTCAGGAGAAGTATCCAGACCACTGGCCTCCCCTAGACTCTCTGTCCAGTCCTCATCATACTGACAGTTGCGTGTCAGAGGGTCATCAGACCCCTCCCAGTCCTCCTGGTCCTCCTCTGGTTCAAAATAAGGAGGAGGAGGGACATTTGGGACCCAAGGTCCCATCGGCGCCGGAGCCGGCGTCGAGCGACGTCGCTCCGGGTCTAAGTCCGGAGCCGGAAGGAACTGGGGGACGACGCCGCCCGGAGCCCAGGGCGGCGTCGAGAACGGCACCGGAGACATCGGCGCCGGCGGAGGTGTCGTGAGGTCGACCGGCGTCGATGGGGGTTGTGGAGCCGGGATCGAGGCCGGGGCCGGAGCCGGAGCCGGGATCGAGGCTGGAGGCTCGGGCGACGCCGGGCCGGAGCCGCCGGCGACGCCGGATCAACCCCATCAGGGCCCGCGGGGCCCGAAGGCGCACCGGAGGGGCCTGAAGGCCCGAAGAGGCGGGCCATGGCCGACAGGAACTCCTGTACCTTGGCCGGATCCGCCCCCGAACCCGGGAAGGGCGGGTATGACGGGGGCGACTCCACAGGCAAGTCCGGGGCCGCGGGGGCGGGGACGGTGCCGGGAGGGGCCTCAGCCGAGTCGCGAGACCGGGCGAGGCGAAGTCCGAGAGCGACGATGCTTCTTGGACTTCTTGTGTCGAGACTTACCGGACGAAGAAGACTTCGACGCCGACGACCGGTGTGCACTCCGCGAGCGACCCCTGGACCTCTCACGCGACCGGGGCTTCCGCGGAGCCGAATGCCGGGCCTCGAGGAGCTTTCGAGACCGCTCTCGCAAAGCCTTCGGGTTGAGGGCCTGGCATTCGGGACAAGACTCGGTGTCGTGGCCTCGGCCGAGGCAGAAGAGACACTCCCAATGCGGGTCGGTGACGGACATCATCCGCGCACAGGCGCCGCATCGCTTGAAGCCGGGCATCCCTACGACACCTGAAGGCTGGAAAACACAGTGAAAAATCACCAAAAAGTATGGTCAAAAATTGACCAGGGCACTGCTCTTCCCGGATCTGCGCTTACTGGCGCGGAAAAAGAAGAACTGACGTCAGCGCGCAGGGGCGGCGCCTAAGTACTGCCCGCGACGTCATCCCGGCGATCACGACGCCGACGACGGACGCGGAGCCGCACGACGCCGCCTACCGACGCGCAAGGGTACTGCTACGCAAAACTTTCCGGATCCAGCCTGACGCCTGGGGATATTCTAAGGTAAGGAATCTATCACTAACGTGTCTCTTTCAGATGTAAAAGTCATTTCATGGTGATCAGAGCTCATGCTGCCAGTGTGCATACCAAAGACAAATTTGACCTTCTTGCCACATATAACCTCATAACGTAACCCTGGATCTAACCCTAATCCTGAATCTAACCCTAGCACTAAACCTAGCTCTGAACCTAACTAGGAGCCCAAGTGCAGCACCCTGAATGAAACCATAGTCCTGACCTTAAGCTTGCTGTTAACTGTGAAACTATCCCTTGTCCTCAGCCTAATCCTAAACCTTACCTAATACTTATCCTAATGGTAATCTGATGATGTGACAATATTATGGCTCCCAATGTCTTTGTCTTGACAATATTTTGCCCACAATATTTTAAACTAAATATTTAGGTGGTAAAGTGTATGAGCATTTATATTCATTAACTTCATTTCTGTATTCACGTTATCCAGACAACCCCAAAACCATTTCTGAAGTAACCGCAATGAACAGACATGTACTTCAAATTACTGGGTATTCAACATATCATAAGTGTCTGCATAAAAAATTATAGTAGATAAACTATGAAGACATCTTTCAATGTCTATAAAAGTGAAGGCATTGCTGCATAGCTAGCTAGAAACACCTCTGAAACCCCAAGGTTTGAAAATAACCAAACAGGCACTACTGGTAAAGTGGGTAACTGAGTTAAACGCACAAGGGTGAGTTATGCAGTGAATGGTAGTTTTGTTCAGTTTGAGTTCTGGCAAGGCCAACTCAGCCTTCTATCTTCGGAGGTCGATAACTGAATACCACTACATTGAGTTCTAGAAAAACTGTTATTACACTGTTTAGAAATAACAAAATGCAAAAGGAGCTGCTACCTACTAACAGTTATTGTATCTAAACAAACTAATATTCTAGAGATTGATCACAGTTTGGTGGGGCATCTACAGCACATGATAGAAAACATACAAGGCACTCTTGCAGGAAGTCAAGGAAGACCACCCGGACCGCGAGCTTCATTTGCCACCCCTCATCATCGACTTCACTGCCTTTCTCGCTGTTGACTCCATAGCATTCATACTTCTCTGCAACATCAACTTCCACTTAATAAAAATCCCGTCAGATATTGGTAGACTATAGTTCAGCATTAAAGCATAATTTTGCAAAGGTTTTATTAAATTTCATGACATTTTGTGAAATAAGTTACAAAATTGTCACTCCCCTTATGTAGATGTATCAGAGGAGGGTGATTCCCTCTCATTAAGAAGCAGTTTACATTTTGTTATTCTGTTCTGGCCATGTAGCTATGAAACAGGTGTGCTACTCTATTTATGCTAAAACCGGTTACTGATAAATTCACCTTTTGTTATTATTGGGTATAACACTTTGTAAAGTGCAGCGTTCTCTCTTAAAAAAATAACGTTGGTGCTCTGATTTAATTTGAAAAGCTCAGTTCTTCTAAAATTCCTAGCACTGCTTGTGTAACAGGCATGCTTTAACCGATGTTCTGGAATCAAATGGAGCACATGCTGATAACCTGGTGGCCGAGATACCTCTGCAATATAGTCTGTCATAGCGCAGTGCCAACTCTGTCAAAGATGGTGGTGGTGGTGGTTCACACACAGCATCTGCATTATCAGATCCCCCACATATGTTTAGAGTTTGAGCTGTGAGAATGCAAGAAATGGATGATGACTTTCACTAAAACCAGAGTATTGTATTCATAATGTACCGTGAACCCCTAACCCCCAATATGTTAGGGAGACAGGTTATGTTGGTACTGACAATGGAGCCCCACTTTGATGGTACATTTCCAGGGCCCACAAGTTGTCTGAGATTCGACATGAGCAGTAACAGTAATTTCACAAGAGACTTCCCCCAAAGTGGCTACTCGCCCACAAAGATTGCCATTTTAGTGTAGAAAACGGATGTATTAGTTTTCTATAACTGTTATTTTGTCAGAGGATGTACATCTCCTAAACTGCTGAATGGAAATTCCATTGGCAAAACTCTTAAGAACCTCATTCAGAATGTTCAGTCATTTGACTGTGAACCTGAGTTTGCTCCCAGCTTTTAATTTTACGCTGTGGGCTACATTTTCACCGGTTGTGAGGTATATAATTGCACATGTTTTGCCAGCTGAATTCTGGCAACATTTGTGCTGGAAAAATGCAATATTCTGAATCTTGCAGATGGCAATGGGGGCAAATGTGCAAAATTGCTGTGTTTCCTCCCATTCTTAGAAAAAGAAGTTGTTTTACGGAGATAATACCTCACTGGATAACAGCTGATTCCTGCAGTATTGGTATTTACCTAGGCATTATTCCCATTTAGCATTGACCACAAATTGTAACGAGGGATAAAATCTGCCTATTACAGTAATCTTAACATCACAATTTCCTAACCCCCAACTCGGACACTTTATCACAATCACACTGTCCAAGGAAGCATAAAACAACATTGTCCCTCTGTATCAGTGGTCACATGTGCTTTCTACTACTCTTTGTCTGCTTTTTCTTAAGGTGCATATCTGTGAATTCAGTATGAAGTCGCCCTTTCTGCATTATCAGATCAGCGGACAGCAATTGTAAACTGTTTTCTTTCTTTTTCAAGTACATGAAATACAGAATTGACTGTTATTGTCAAGTCCCCACAAAGATAGTGTGTGGTTACGTGGATGATCAAGTCACCATAGCGATGGTGCTTAAATATAATCTTCTTGTCCCTACACAGATAGTGTGTGATGGTAAGGATGTTCATATTCAAACTGGAATTACAGGCATCTTCAAATGTGCACATACATAGTTTGTGATAATAGGGATGGTTAAGTCTTAAAAAGATTGCATGTGAAGTAAAGGGTGTTTAGTTTAGGTCCCCACAGAGATAGGGAGTGATTATAGGAGTGTTTAAGACCATATACGAATTGTGTGTGAAGATCATCAGGTTTAAGTCACGTTAATGATAATATGTGAATATAATGTTTAAATCTCCCTGCAATTAATGTGGTTATTGATATGTTCAAGTACCCACAGAGGTTGTGTGTTTTACAGGGATGTTCAAGTTCCCACAGAGATAGTCTGTGGTTACTAGGATGCACAAGCTGTCACGAAGTTAGTGTGTGTTTATTAGGATGTTCAAGTTCCCACAAAGATAGTGTGCAAATATTATAGTCTTCAAGTCCCTACAGATGATGGTAATGATGTTCACATTCAAACAGGGACAGTATATGATTATAGGCATGTTCACATCTGCACATACATAGTGTGTGTTTATAGGGATTTTCAAGTCTTATGAAGATTGCATGTGAAGATAATGAGGTTGAAGTCCCCACAGAGATAGTGTGTGATTATAGGAAGGTTCAAGACCTAACAGAGATGGTGGGAGAAGGTAATGATGATCATGATCATGCGTGAAGATGATGTCCAAGTCTCCACACAGATACTGTGTGTAGATAATGATGTTCTAGTCCCCATAGAGATAGAGTGATTACAGGAAAGTTCAAAACCTCACAGTGATTGTGTTTGAAGGTGATCAAGTTCAAGTCGCCACAAACATGGTGTGTGAAGATAATGTTTAAGTCTCCACACAAAAAACCTGTGATTATAGGCAAATCCAAGCGTCCACATAGTGTGCGATTACAATGGTGTTCAAATCTGAATCAAGATAGTGTATGGCGGCTCTCATGGTCATGTCCATACAGTGACAGTGTGTGTAGATAATGATACCCGAGTCCCCAGAGAGATAATGTGTGATTATTGGCCCATTCGAGCATCCACATAAAGTATGACTACAGTGGTGTTCAATTCCCTACTGAGATAGTGTGTAAAGATAATGTTCAAGGTCTCACATAGATAGTATGTGAAGATAATCATGGCCAATTCCCCAGAGTGGTAATGTGAACAGATGTTTGAGTTGCAACACAGGTAGCGTGTAAAGATAATCATGTTGAATTCCAAACAAAAGTCATAGTGTATGAAGAAACACAAAGATTGTGAGTGACTATTTCAAGTGCCCACAAAGATAATAGGGGTGTTAAAGTAAAAAAAGATAGTGCGTGAAGATAATTATGTTTAAGTCAAGAGATAGTGTGTCATTATTGTGATGCCCAGGCCTCTTCAGAAATAGTGCCTAAAGTGACATTGTGTTATGGTAGTCGCATTAAAGTTCCCATTTATATAGCGGGTGAGCCCGATTCACAAACATTATTTTGTTGCACGTAAAGTAGTACAAAAGTAGTTCTACTTATTTATTACTAAATACAATTCACAATCTTACATGAGGAGAGCTCCACCTCACCTGTCCTTTCTATGCAAAGAACACTGCACATATTTATTTACAACTTAGTACTAAATTTAGGAGAGAACAAAGGGAATGGTTGGAAAATGGGGAATATCTACTACTAAAGGGGAGTGTTTTAGAGAAGGAAAAGGAGGGGTTTAGAAAGTGACAAGAAGGAGTTTCAGGAGGGGCATGTAAATACAAACACAGCTCACAAAACAGCAAGACCATTGGCATTCACAAACTACACTCCTAAAGTTAACTCTGCCCTAAAAGTCACAAAACAGCAGGTGGTCTACTCAAGCCTAGACTTGGAGCAAGTCTAGCAACACTCATTGCCACTCACAGGTACTGTAACACATTCCCATTGAAAATAATGGAGGTGGGGAAATAATATAATACCTAATAGAAATGATGTTAAATAATGACTATATTTCCACCCAAATCTTGCATGCAAGCAAATAGCAAGAGAAGGTCTCCAACAGTCCTAAGAGGTCCTTCATAAGTGAGGAGTAAACTTCTCTCAACTCTACAAACTATCAAGCCCACACTCAAAATGTGCAGGCTACTTGCAGGCTCATATATAAATGACTCAGGTCTACACCTGATCCCTGCATTGAGCAAGTAATTAGCACTGATAAAGGCTCTAAAACCGGAGCAACAGAAAACTTAAATCATCCAAAATGTTGGCCCACTCTTTTGGATACACTACAGGAAACCTTTGAAGCTATGAACTTTCATTCATCCAAACTTGATATACAAGTTGACCTTTTAAACACTATTGCAGTATTCATCCTGTGAATGAACACCAAATTTCAGACACTAAACAGCCCGATTTCCAGGGTGCAGAGAGCTCCTGAAGCTAATTTCATTACGTCACTGTACCCAAATCATGGAAAAGTTAAGTACTGTGCCTTATTTCTTAAGCAGCTTGGTAAAGGAGATCAAGAAAAACTCTAAAACACTGATACTCAAAGTGCAGCCCAGGGGCTGCATGCTGCCCTGCTGACCTTGACAGGCACCCCACTAGTCAACAGCAGCACAGGGCTGCTGTTTACTCTACTCAGCACTAACAATAAAAAGATGTTACATAAACAGGCAAGCATTTATTCAAAGGGTAGTTGGTGTTAAAGAAAGGAAGTAACTAGGGACTCCTGGCCCGCTTAACTTTAGGATCACGCTCTCTTTTTAAGATATTTTCCCCTCCCACCCTGAAAACAAAGCCAATAGATATTTAGAAGCAAGTCAGCGGTTATGTGAACTCTTTGAACAATATCATAGTTTAGTAAATCAAACACAGGAGTAGGTTTTGTAGAATGTAGATCCGGAAGTAATGTATTTCAAGGCCTTTTTATATGTCATAATAAAAAAAGAGGGAAAGTGAAATAAAACAATTGATTAGAATCACACAGTTTGGTAATGTTTGGAAGCCGGAATTAATCCCAGGTGTTCCAATTTCACATTGTTCAATTCAGCCATTAGATGTATACACCCACTTGGCATTAAATGCAGCCCTTGGTCACATCACAGACCAAACTTTTTAGCCCCTCAAAAAATGTTTGAGAGTACCCATGCTCCAGACAACTGGAAGCATCACACATCTCCAAGGAAAACACCAGCATAAAGGCATGCAAGCCTTTCAACAAAGCAACAACGCAAAAGTAGCTGTGCGTGGTGGAGCATCATTTCCACTGTGAAACAAAATTTTATAGAGTCAAGGACAACCCCCATCTACATCTAGATCAATCACAGACATCTATTTGAAATCAACCACCTCCCAAACATCACAAGCACGAGAGCACGCCCAGATATCTCAACTGTTTCTATTAGTAGTGTCCTGGCAAAAGAACCACGATAAGGGTATTACTATAGACAATCAAGAGCCCTCAGTGAAGAGTAAACTAGGCGTAAGAGCTCCAAGTAATGTTCAAGCTTGGGCCCTCCAACGATTGGAGGCAATAACGCAGGGAGAAAAGGCACAGAATGCAACAGAAATGTTCACAAAGTGAATCAGGTAGATGACCAAGAGAGAACGCAAAAGGCTACATAAAAGAAGGAAAGGTCAGCCTAGAACAGCTGCCCAAGTAGAGAAGCCAATCAAAAAGCAGCTATTCCCAATATCCACCAAAACCGGGTGTGGCAAGATGGGACAGGCATGCTCGGAACAATTTCTCTCCAAATAAATCAGGAGAAAGGCTGGACGCAGTGGGTTACTAAGGCTTACCAGACCACTTAGTTGTCGGTGGCAGTCCCCCAACACCGTCAAACAGCTTACTCACCCATGGACTGCAAAAGTGGTAAAGATAAAGCTTTTCCGAACTGCAAAATGGGTTTAGCGTCTCGCAAAAAGGAGTGGGTACAAAATGATATTTACCACATATTTTCTATTTGCTTTGTTGTATAGGCATTGATGGCTTGCAATTACAATGTACAGCCACTTTATGGGACCATTCGGTTTCTCATTTGGCCCCAGATTGGGAAATGAGAATTAAAAACTCAACTGCTTTATATTTAAACAACAAAAGAATGTTTGATGAATAAAACCATGCATTTGCAATGCATCCTTTCCATAAACCTTAAGCAAAATAAGTGTAGGAAAGTCAAAATGTAATCTGCTGAACAGGGAAAATCTTTGCAATATGCAATAGCACAATTTACACTTGGAGTCTCCTGCAGTCACTGTTTCCTCCTTTGTAGGTCGCTCCTAGACAGTGCATGCACTCTCTCTTTGAGGCATCTTGTTTACTATTAGTGGGCTTGGAGGCCGTCCAATTCTTACCGGTGGTTGGCTCCATTGTTACGCTCGCTTTCTTGCTTTTTCTTTGCCAGCTGCTGCAGGTTTCCTTCCTCTTCATACGGTTGCCCCTCTTCTGAACAAGGACGCATTTACTCGTGTACTTCTACTGCTTAATTCTTTTAGACACTTTTTTCTTTAGGTTTAAGCACACTGGTAGAGTGTGGCTTTTTCGGATGGGTCCCTTGTGTACGTCTTCTCCCTCCCTGTCCCTTCCTTCTCTGTGTTGCTTGGCTCCATGCTCTCTCCATCTCTTGATGACAGTGTTGTTGCATGTGCCTCCTACACTTCCTCCCTCCCTCCTTGGTTTGATGTCCATGTTGTTGCTTGCCCCTGCCATTCTCTTCCACCCTCCGTTGTTTGTGTGCTTCCTTCTGCCCCCTCACTCTCTCCCTTTGCTGTCCATGTTGCCCCCGGCCCCTCTCTACAGTCTGTGTTATGTGTGTGTGGGTGTGCGGATTTAGTCTGTGTGTGTACTGGTGAAATCCGGCAGACACCTCATAATACTAGACTGAAAGCACCTGTACCAAACTATTTCTCACAAAATACAATTATTAGGGGAGTGTAATATCCCAAACACCCCCTTCTGAAGCTCCGCCCCTGGTCTTATGTTACGATGCCTGCAGTAGTGTAGGCAATGTGTCATGGGCCCTAGTGCAAGGAAGGAAATGGACATTACACAATTTTATAACTTTTGAATGAAGGAGAACTCTTTCATGCAGAAAATATCTTTTCTAACTATCTTTGCAGCCCTGCAGCAGAGGTGGGACTAGGTCCCCCAGCTTCCTCGGGGAAAGAGGAAGGGCAATAAGCAGGTGGCACGCTCAAAAAATGCCAGAGATGTCCAGTAGTGTGTGTTGATGATCTGCAGTTTCCCTGTGTCTGCACTCCACACAGAGATGCTTTGCAGCCCTGCAACTGGAGTAGAACTACGTCCCTCAGCTTGCTCAGGGAAAGAGGCCGGCCAACCATCAGCTGACGGGCTAAAAAAAGCCAGAGCTGTCCTATAGTGTGGTGCACCCCCAGGATTGCGCCCGGGTAAAGACCGGACACAGAAGGGCCCGTCTGAGACAGGAAGAGGCAGGGCAGCACTATTAACATCTACTGCCTTTACCTCCATCCAGAATTCAAGGTCTGACCACCTCATTCTCCTGATATTCAAGCCCAGGAAACTACAGGGTAAGGCATCTTTCTTATCATGGGTGAAAGGAAAGCTAAAAGGAGCCCCCAAGGAACCACCAATAAGGCCAATGTGTAAGTACCCAATACAGGAAGGAACTGTGTGTTGAATATTGATAACTTAATTGAAGAGGTGGAGACTTTACTTAGCAGCAAGAACTCCTCCAAACCCAGTGCTTTAGGCCAAAAGTCCTGGACATTTTTAAAAAGTAAAATCCTCTGACCCGCCTGCACTAGGGAAAGCTCCTTCTATGCTTCCAGCCTCTGTGGATAATAAAGTTGTTGGCCATGCAGATATTGAAGGTAGCAATGTTGGGTTATGCAACCCTGTTGTTGCATTGTCAGGCAATACATCAACTAATGAGAGTGGGGCGAATACTCTGAGCCTAGTTGTGGCACCAGAAATTCCATGCGCACATGTTTTTTATCCTTTAGCACATTTAAGTGTTTGTAATGAAAATGTTGATACATGCGGCTCTGCCATTGCAGGAGCTAAGAGCGCGTTTGGGAACAACAATGTAGGTACTAGTTGCACATGCCAGAGTGAATTAAGTCAACTCCAAGAAATCATAAAAAAATTAGTTGATGAAGTTTCCCTATTAAGAGCGAACTTGGGGACACTCACTGTTAAAATTAAGACGATAAACTCATATAGAAAAAATAAAGAGGCACTTAGGGTTCAAAGAAATAGGAGACCACAGACTGTCATGAGTTCAGGAAACACTGGGATATACACCTCACACCAGCTTGACCTAGTGGTGGGTCCTAATAAACTCCTGGAGTACACATCTTCTTTTACATCCAGTGATTATACGCAGTCTAGTTTTAGGGGCACATTATCAAGGGAAACCTCCTATGCCCCTATGGAGTCTAGCATCAGGAACCCTTACAAAACATGGTATAGGACTGTCAACCGCCCAATGACCACAGACGACTGTTCGGGTTCTGGGAAGTGGATCTTTTATTAATTCCGTAACTGAACAAGATGTGGGTTTTCTCAGGTGGGTCTGCTATTTCGTCTCGTCGCGGGGTTCTCGGCGTTGCCACAGTGGTCTGGCCGGTTTCCTTTCACCTCCTCGCGTCTCTGGCAGTGGCCGTCCCATCGAGGAAGAAGAGAGAGGCGATTAGTAAGGGTCCCCTACTCACGGATCCCCCCCCTGTCTTCTCGCACTCTCCTGCTATCGTTCCTTGCTCTTCCCACTCTGAGTTCCTCACCCACCCTGGGCTTCTTTTAGCCTTTTGGTCTCCAGGGAGCCACTTACTTCAGTGGCGACCTTTGCCCTATCGGAGACTCACTAATGGTGAGAGTGGCTCGGTCTACGTCCTCCCAGCGTTTACCCACATAGACGCTCAACGACCCAGACTACAGTTCCAGCCCAACGCCGGACCGAGCAATGTTGAATACCATAAAACATAAAGGGGGTGGGATAGATACCTCTACTCTTTGTCCCTCTTCCTCCCCTGCTCCTTACAGTCCTGTATATAACGCTTGCGTGTGCAACCACCCGCCCACTCGGCGTCCGGTTCTCCCAATCACTTGCCTGAAGTCGTGACCCGATGATGGGGTCACGACCGCCTCGTCCAGCACGCCTTTCGCAGGGGACGCCTCCGCCCTGGGGTGATTGGTGTCTCCGCCGTCTTCCGATGTCTTCGCGTCGTTGTCTCTTCCGTTCTCCTTCTCCGACCTCCCTTCGGTTTCGTTGTCTCCGGACCCTCGCTCGCCGTTCCCGACCTCCTTCTGTCTCTTGGCGACTTCCGGGTCTTTTGTACTCAGCCCCCACGTGTCCACCGGTATCCATGGAGACGGTACAGAGGTTCGTCCTTCGGTGCCCCTGGGGCACTCCTCGCCGTCCTCCCGGAGCACCCTACCACAGTGCCTCCCTTCCAGGCATGGCCGATCGGGCCATGTGAGCGCGTCCGCCCTGGAGAGGAAGTCGACGTTCACCTGCTGGGAACCCGGGCGGTGGGATACCTGAAATGAGAAAGGTTGCAGAGCCATGAACCAACGGAGGACCCGAGCGTTCGAGTCCTTGTGGCGTGCCAACCAGACAAGAGGGGCATGGTCCGTCAGGAGGAGAAAAGGACGCCCCAACAGGTAATACTGCAGGGCTTGCACGGCCCATTTGATCGCCAGGCACTCTTTTTCTATTGTGGAGTACCGGGTCTCCTGCGGCAGTAGTTTGCGACTGAGGTAGAACACAGGGTGTAGCCCACCTGAGCCATGTTCCTGGGAGAGGACTGCCCCCAGACCCCTGTCAGAGGCATCGGTCTGTAAGGTGAAGCTTTTCTTGAAGTCTGGACAGATCAGGACGGGATTGCGACATAGTAGCCCCTTCAGGTGGTGGAAGCTGCGCAGCTGTGTTGTGGACCAGTTCTTAATGGTGTTTGGGCAGGTTTTCTTCAACATGTCAGTGAGAGGGGCAGCCGTCTCCGAAAAGTGGGGTATAAACCGCCTGTAATAACCCACCAGCCCGAGGAAGGCTCGGATCCCTTTTTTGTGGAGGGGACTGTCAAGGTTTTAACGGCCTCTACTTTATCGATTTGGGGTCGTATCTGGCCTTTCTGTATATGGTACCCTAGGTAGCGGATGGTGTCGGTGGCCAGCATACACTTCTCTGGGTTCGCAGTTAGTCCTGCTTGTCTCAGACCAGTCAGTACTGCTGCGAGGTGGGTGAGGTGTTGTTCCCACGTTTGGCTATGTACCACAATGTCATCAAGGTATGCTGAGGCATAGGAGCTGTGTGGTCGGAGTACCACATCCATCAGTCGTTGGAAGGTGGCAGGGGCTCCGTGTAGGCCGAAGGGTAGAACCGTAAACTGGTATAGGCCCGAGGGGGTGGCAAACGCGGTTTTTCCCGTGCGGTGGATGTCAGTGCTATCTGCCAGTACCCCTTGGTCAAGTCCAGGGTTGTCATATACTGGGCTGCCCCCAGCCGCTCTATCATCTCGTCAACTCGGGGCATGGGGTAGGAGTCAAAACGGGAGACGGCGTTTAGACGCCTGTAATCAACACAAAATCGTACCGTGCCGTTCGGTTTTGGTACCAACACAATTGGGGAACACCAAGGGCTGTGTGAGGGCTCTATGATCCCGCTCTGTAGCATATCCTTAACCTCACTTTCCACCACCCGCCTCCTGGCCTCTGGTATTCTATAAGGTCTCTGTCGTATTGGGGTAGCCCTGTCTGTCCCTATGTCGTGTTGTACTAGGGGTGTCCTCCCTGGAGTCTTGGAAAAGACGTCGCTGTAGTCGTTTACGACGGACAGGAGCGTCTCCACTTGTTTCGAGGTCAACACAGAGCCCCTGGGAATCATGTGGGGCTCTGTGGTCCCGCTGGGCGGTGGAAACGGTATGTCTAGAGGGGTGCTGTTGGTTATCAGTAGATTCACAGAGGGCTCTACCTCCCTCCTTTTCTCGTCTACCCATAGTTTAAGCAGGTTAACGTGGTAGATCTGTCCTGTTCTACCCGTGTGGGGAACCGCTACTCTGTACGTGACTGGGGTGACCCTGGCGGTTACTGCATATGGGCCCTGCCACTGGGCTAGGAGCTTGTTGTCTGAGGACGGGAGGAGTAGTAACACCTTGTCCCCGACCTGGAACTGTCTGAGGGCCGTCTGTCGATCGTACGTCTGTTTTTGTCTTCTCTGAGCTACGTCTAGGTTTTGTTGGACGTCCTCCCATAGGGTGGACAACCGGTCCCTGAGTTGGGCTGCATAGTCGAGAAGGGTTCTCCCTTCGTCCTCCTCTTCCTCCCATCTTTCTGCCGCCATATCAATCAGGGTCCTGGGTTGCCTCCCGAACACCAGTTCGAAGGGGCTGTAACCAGTGGAGGACTGGGCATGCGTCCTGATCGCGAATAGGGTCAATGGTAGCTGTCTATCCCAGTCCCTTCCTGTATCGCTGATCGTTTTCTTCAATATAGTTTTAATGGTTTGGTTGTATCTCTCTACCAAACCGTCTGTCTGGGGGTGGTACACTGAGGTGCGTATCTGCCGTATCCCTAACAAGCGACACACCTGGGCCATCAGCCTAGACATGAAGGGCGTTCCCTGGTCGGTGAGCAGTTCCCGTGGAAACCCGACTCGACTGAAGAAGCCTATCATGGCCTGAGCTACGCTGCTGGTGGTCATGCTTGACAGGGGGATTGCTTCCGGATAGCGCGTGGCATAATCGACCAGCACCAGTATGTACCTGTACCCCCTCACAGACGTAACTAAAGGGCCTACGAGGTCCATCCCCACCCTAGAGAAAGGGACATCGATAATAGGTAAGGGGCAGAGGGGGCTCTCGGGATATGCGGGGGATTACAGCGCTGACACCGAGGGCATGCTGCGCTATATCTCCTGATATCCATGTACACCCCTGGCCAGTAGAATCGCCTTAAGAGGTATTCCTCTGTTTTCTCCCTCCCGTAATGTCCTCCCCCGCTTGGTTATGCGCTAAGCTGAGGACCTGGTCCCGATAGGGCAGGGGAACAAGGAGCTGCTTAAGGGCTCCTGTGGGGTTCCTTACCCTCCTATATAGTAATCCCTTAGAGACAAGAAAAGAGGGGCCTACCTGTTGGTCCTCTTCTGGTTTCGTCTGGGCCCAGGCATGGCCCAAGGTGGGGTCTTCCTTCTGGGCTGCCCTGAAGCTACACGGTGGTCCTGAGTCTCCTTCCGTTCCTGTAGAGGTAGAAGGAGGGTCAGTCGCTCCGTTCAGCACCACCTTCCTCCTATGTTCTCTCTTCTCTCTGCGGGTCTTTTTCTGCTTACCTCGGCCACCTTCTATCTCTGTCGTGGATAACGGGGCCTCTCTCAGCCACTTCTGTCTGTCTTTTTCCTCAATAGCTCTGTTTAGAAGGGCAGGAAAACCGTCATAATCGGTCCCGACTATCATTTCCTCCACCAAACAGGGTATACCTCCAACCCTGATCGGTCTTTCCTGTCCCTTTTCTCCTAGGGTTACTATGGCCACTGGGTAGGTTTTATGGTCACCATGTACACACGTTATGGTTACTTTCTCTCCTATCTGCCATTGGTGTTCCTGTATGCGTTCCCGAGTAAGAACCGAGTGGCGACAACCAGAATCTATGAGGACCTTAGCCTCCCTTCCATTTATGGTGAGGAGCAGATGATAGGTTTCCTTCCCTTCTCCCGCCCACAACACTCGCCCTCTTGTATACCCGATGTCCATGGGTTCAGCCGGGGATGTCTTCTGTGGACAATTGCGGGCTATGTGGCCTCATTCAGCGCACTGGAAACATTGGGGACCCTGGTTTTCCTTGTGGACGGGCCTTGGTAGGAACCGTGGGTCGATTAATGGCCTAGGTGGAGGCTGAGAGGGAGCCGGCGCGGTGAGCCTCCATCGGTGTATCAGCTGTGTTGGAAGACGCGGGGTGAACCCTCTAGGTTCTGGGACCCTCTGATGTGCACAGGCTAACTCGACGGCACTGGTTATGGTAACGTTCGGGTGTTGCTTTACCCAGGCCCGAGTGGCCGCGGGGAGTCCCTCTATGAATTGTTCCATAAGGACCTTCTCCGTCACCTCCTCTGCGGTGGAAGCTTGAGGCTGTAACCAACGATTCCCCAAATCCTGGAGTCTATAGTAGAACGCTCGCGGGCTGTCCTGGGCTAGCCATTTTTCTCTCCGAAATCGGCTGCGGTAATGCTCCTGGTCGTACCCAAGGCGTTCAAGTATCGTTTGTTTAATCGCCCTGTACGGTGTGGTGCCCGCCGGGTTTGCGGCCTGGTATGCTGTTTGTAGTTCGCCCGACAAGAGGGGGGCTATATATTGTCCCCATCTGTCGGCGGGCCATTGGGCAGTGCTTGCCACTCTCTCGAAGTTTGTGAAAAGGTAGTCGGGGTCCTCACCCGGTTGATATTTTTGTAGCACAGAGCTGGGGACATTTGGGTGGACTCTGCTGCTGGCGATGGTATCGGTCAGCTTCTGGATGGCGGTATCCTGGACGGCCTGATTCTGCACGATGAGGCCGGCCTGAGCCTGCAGCGCCTCTTGTAGGTGCTCTCTGTCCTTTTGGGCCTCAGTGGTCTGTCCTTCTACCACCAACTGGAGATGGCGCTGGCCCTCGGCCAGCTGTTTCAGCATGTCGTCCAGTCCGATTGTTTGGGTCATGTCCTCGGTGTGGTGGTCCGGGCGTATCCCACTTCTGACACCACTTTCAACCGCCCAATGACCACAGACGACTGTTCGGGTTCTGGGAAGTGGATCTTTTATTAATTCCGTAACTGAACAAGATGTGGGTTTTCTCAGGTGGGTCTGCTATTTCGTCTCGTCGCGGGGTTCTCGGCGTTGCCACAGTGGTCTGGCCGGTTTCCTTTCACCTCCTCGCGTCTCTGGCAGTGGCCGTCCCCTCGAGGAAGAAGAGAGGCGATTAGTAAGGGTCCCCTACTCACGGATCCCCCCTGTCTTCTCGCACTCTCCTGCTATCGTTCCTTGCTCTTCCCACTCTGAGTTCCTCACCCACCCTGGGCTTCTTTTAGCCTTTTGGTCTCCAGGGAGCCACTTACTTCAGTGGCGACCTTTGCCCTATCGGAGACTCACTAATGGTGAGAGTGGCTCGGTCTACGTCCTCCCAGCGTTTACCCACATAGACGCTCAACGACCCAGTCTACAGTTCCAGCCCAACGCCGAACCGAGCAATGTTGAATACCGTAAAACATAAAGGGGGTGGGATAGATACCTCTACTCTTTGTCCCTCTTCCTCCCCTGCTCCTTACAGTCCTGTATATAACGCTTGCGTGTGCAACCACCCGCCCACTCGGCGTCCGGTTCTCCCAATCACTTGCCTGAAGTCGTGACCCGATGATGGGGTCACGACCGCCTCGTCCAGCACGCCTTTCGCAGGGGACGCCTCCGCCCTGGGGTGATTGGTGTCTCCGCCGTCTTCCGATGTCTTCACGTCGTTGTCTCTTCCGTTCTCCTTCTCCGACCTCCCTTCGGTTTCGTTGTCTCCGGACCCTCGCTCGCCGTTCCCGACCTCCTTCTGTCTCTTGGCGACTTCCGGGTCTTTTGTACTCAGCCCCCACGTGTCCACCGGTATCCATGGAGACGGTACAGAGGTTCGTCCTTCGGTGCCCCTGGGGCACTCCTCGCCGTCCTCCCGGAGCACCCTACCACA
>CAWUFW010023555.1:0-73658 GCA_963921515.1 Calotriton arnoldi
ATGAAAGTGATTTAAGTGGATAGGTTAGTCAATCATTTCGATTCAGAAGGATCGCAGAAGTATAGAAGAGGGAAAAAGTTTTTTCTTTATATACCGCTTGTTACCCCTGAGGGGGTGTTGAAGCGCTTTTTTTTGGCAAGTAGCACGCTACTCCAGAAACCCATAAAGGATTAGTGGTGAATTAGTATAGTGAAATATGAAAGTAATTTGAGTGGTGGATATTAGTCAGTTATTTGGAGTGAAAAGGATAGCGGAGGGATAGAAGAGGGAAAAAAGGTTTGCATTTATATAGCGCTTGATACCCCTGATGGGGTGTTGAAGCGCTTTTTTGGCGAGTAGCACGCTACTCTGGAACCCATAAAGGATTAGTGTTGAACATTAGTGTAGTGAAATATTTAAGTAATTTGAGTGGTGGATATGTTATTCAGTTATTTGGATAGAGAAGGGTAGCGGTGGGATAGAAGAGGGAAACGAGGTTTGCATTTATATAGCGCTTGGTACCCCCGATAGGGTTTTGAATCGCTTTTTTGGCCAGTAGCACGCTACTCCGGAACCCATAAGGATTAGTGTTGAATTAGTATAGTGAAATATGAAAGTAATTTGAGTGGTGGATATGTTAGTCAGCTATTTGGATTGAGAAGGGTTGGGGAGGGATAGAAAAGGGAAAAAGGTTTGCATTTATATAGTGCTTGTTACCCCTGTTGGGGTGTTGAAGCGCTTTAATGGCGAGTAGCACGCTACTCCGGAACCCATTAAGGATTAGTGTTGAAAATTAGTATAGTGAAATATGAAAGTAATTTGAGTGGTGGATATGTTTTTCAGTTATTTGGATAGAGAAGGGTAGCGGAGGGATAGAAGAGGGAAAAAGGTTTGCATTTATATAGTGCTTGCTACCTCTGATGAGGTGTTGAATCGCTTTTTGGCGAGTAGCACGCTACTCTGGAACCCATAAAGGATTAGTGGTGAATTAGTATAGTGAAATATGAAATTTGAGAAGTGAACAGGTTAGTCTGTTATTTTGATTAAAAAGGATAGTGGAGAGATAGAAGAGTGAAGGATTTAGACTTTTTTTTTTTTTTTTTTGGGAGGTCATAGCAGTAGTGGGAGGGTTGGGATGAGTAAAAAGGGATGTGGAGGGGAAGAGTCAGAGGGAAGAGTTTAGAAAGGCTTGTTTTGGGGGATCGGTATAGTAAAAGAGGTGTCAGATAATGCAAGGAGGGGTAGAGTATGGGAGAGTCTAGAAAGGGTTATTTTGGGGATCATAGTAGTGGTATGGGGTTTGGGATAAATGAGAGAGTGGATGTAGAGGATATATTGATAGAGGTATAGGGTGACAAATAGGGTAGTGCATTGGAAAGAGTAGTATAAAGAAGTTTGAGATGAGTCAGAAAGTTGGGGTAGAAAATATATTGAGAGAAGTATAGGGTGAGAAAAAGGATAGTGCATTGGATATGCTGAAATGGAAGAAAGTGATAAATATATAGATCCATAAGTACATGGAAGGTATATAGATGCATAAAGGAGGCAGGTATATGTAGATTAAAGATATTGATAGAGGTATAGGATGAGAAATAGGGTAGTGCATTGGTTTTTAGGAGAAAAGTAATAAATATATAGATCCAAGTACATGGAAGGTATATAGATGCATAAAGGAAGTAAAAAGATGCATTAGATAAACTCTGGTTTTCAAGTGTTATTGTACTTTAAAAATTTATTTGTATTTATTTTTTAAAAACATAGTTATTCTACATGTTTATACAAAGCAATACACAAAGATAGGTACATTTCTATAGTAAAATAAATGCTTATATACAGAGGGATATGCTGTAAATTTCTGTTGCGTATGGTGCTTATGAGGGGAAGAGCCAATTCTTGAGTAGTTTTCCGAAGAGAAGGTGGTTGTCCGTGGATCTTATGTTGGAGGGGTAAAGAGTTCCATAGTATGGCTGCTTGAACAGAGAAGGATGTGCCACTCATGGTTTTTTTCTTGCATCTTGGGATTTTGAGGCGAGGTGCCACTTTAGAGCAGAGGTTCCTTTGTTGAATGTGTTTGGTGATTTTATTCCTGATGAAGAGCGGTCCCATTCCATGTATTGCTTTGTGGGTGATACGAAGCAGCTTGAACGTGGATCTTCTTGCAACCAGTAACCAATACAGGGCTTTCAAGGCAGGCGAGATGTGGTCTTGCAGTTTGATATGCAAGAGTAATCTGGCAGCCGAGTTCTGAATCCGTTGTAGTCTTTTAATGGTTGTTAAAGGTGATCCGTGGTAGAGACTATTGGTGTAATCGAGTTTGGACAGAACAAGGGAGATGGTAGCTTGAACCTTGTGTGGAAATCCCAAATGGGGGAAAATTCGTTGCAGCGGTTTTTTTGTGACAAAGCTTGATCTTGCTAGTTTTTCCACTTGGGCATTCATTGATAGCTTGGAGTCCATGGTCATTCCGAGGTTTCTTACTTCCTTCGATACTTTAGGTGGTGATCCCATTTCATCAGGCCAGGCGGCAAGCGGGTCATAATGTTTCCAATCGCCACACGTGAGTATTTCCGTTTTGGAAGCATTCAATTTGAGATGGCTCCAAGTCATCCACTGATCCACGGCTCTGAGACAACTGAAAATTGGAGAGTTTCCAATGTCTTTGGGGCATTCCAGTTGAAGGAATATTTGTGTCTCATCTGCATAGTTATAGCACGTGAGGTGAAATTGATTGATCAGTACCGGTAATGACTTCATGTAGATGTTGAAAAGCATGGGCGAGATGATAGAGCCTTGAGGGACCCCTGCTTTTGTTGTTTGGACGAGAAAGGTGGGGTATGGATGACATTAGTTCTGTTTCGAAGGTAGGACGCGATCCAGTGTCATGGTCAACTGTGTCAAAGGCAGCCGAGAGGTCCAAGAGGAGTAGCGCAGCAACCCCGTTGCGGTCTACTGTGTTGTTCAGGTCATCCCAGATGGCAAGGAGGGCAGATTCTGTGCCTCTTCCCGGACGGAATCCTGTTTGGAAGTATAAAAGTATGGCATTCTCTTCAATGAATTGTGACATCTGGGCGAACGCTGCTCTTTCTATCAGTTTGCCCAAAAAAGGTCCATTTGTAATGGGTCTGTAGTTGTCAGGGTTCAGCGGGTCCAAGTTTGTTTTCTTCAGTAAAGGGCGCATGTATGACGTTTTTAGTTCTTCTGGAAATGTTCAGGTAGTTAAGGAATTGTTGATGATTCTTCTTATTGGAGTGGCAGCAGAGGTTATTAAAAGAATTGTCTTGAAAGATTGCGGTGGACACGGGTCAGAAGGGCTGCCGGCAGGCCTGCTTGCTTTGACCAGGTCCATAAATTCATTGTGTGAGATGTGTTGGAAGGAACGGAGAGGCTGGGTTAGAGTATTCTTGGATTGTTGTTTTGTAAAAGGGTTAGTGCTGGTGCTTTGTCTCTGTTTTAAGTACGAGTCCAACGTGTCTGCTTTGTCCGCGTAATGATTTGCCAGTTTGTCTGTGAAATCTTGAGTAACAGGATGAGTTCCTTCTAGGCAATTTGGTTTCCGAAATTCATGTAGTATTTTATACAATTCTTTATTTGCACATTTGGCATTTTGAATTCTGTCTGAATAGTACCTTTTCTTAGCTTTTTTAATAGCTGACTTGTATAATCTGTTAATTTTCTGTAGGTGAAGTTTGTCTTGTTTGGCGTTTGTTTTGAGCCAGGTACGTTGCAGCTTTCTAATTTGTTGTTTTATGTCTTTTATCTCTCTATTTCTCAAAGGCGCTTTTTTTCTTTTGTTCTGTTGTGTGGTTTTGAGAGGTTTCAGGATGTCAAAAGCTTCCTGTAGCCACTCAGTTTTTTAACAGAATTTATTGTTTCCAGATCTGTACTGGATGTTAGTTGTGTTTCTAAGTGTTCCAAATTGAGTTTGTTCCACGGTCGATAGGTGGCTGCATGTAAGGCAGTTTTAGGTGAGTCGCTTAGTGTTGCTTTATGTTGGAAAGCAAGCAAATGGTGGTCTGACCATGTGACTGGAGTTATAGTTTGAAAGGTAACTAGTTCGGTATTAGCAAAAATGACATCTAGGATATGTCCAGCGATGTGTGTGGGTTTGTGGACAATCTTTTGCAGGTTCAGTGCGTCTAGGCCAGTGATTGTTTTTGGATGGGTCATATTGGGCTTGTCAAACCAAATGTTGAGGTCACCCAGAATGCATTGGTTGGAGTGTATTGTTATCAGGCTTGAAACTGTGTCTAGAAGTGCGTCTGGGAATGTCGCCTTGCTAGGTGGAGGTCTGTAAAGGAGCAGGAAGTTACAGGTGGAAGATGTGGAGGATTGCATCTGGTGAGAAGAGCCTCACAATTCTTTATGGAGATGTCGTCAACTTTAGTGATATGTAATGTTTGCCTGAACACAACAGCTAGACCACCTCCTTTTTTGCCTATACGATTTTGGGTGATCGTTTGATAGCCTAGAGGAATGACTTTATGCAGGACTGGAGCCACATCATCTCCCAACCATGATTCATTTATGAATAGTATGTCTGGTTTTGCATCGGTGAGAATGTCGTAGATGTGATGTTTGTTTTTAGAGTGCGATCGAGCTTTTATTAGTAGACAGTTTAGAGAATGTGCTTTGGTGATAGTGAGACTTTGTTTTGTAAAAGAGGGATCAGTATTGTGTGGGTTTGTAGCAGGAGTGTTTTTAGTGCTAGTATTAGCTGTATCAGGATAGCTATTATGTAGCTGTTCTGTAACGTGGTCCTCGTCCAGCAGGCTAAGAAGGCATTTTGATGGGTCTGCGTGTGTAGGTGGTGGAGACGGTGTTTGAGAGTGAGTTGTTATGCTATGTTGTTTTCGTGGTGTAACATTATTGTGCAGTAGACATGGAGAAGCGAAGCTGTGAGGTGTGGTACGTTGCTTATATTGTTTGCGTGTGTTTAGGGTGGGTCATGTAGTAAGGTTCTAAATTGTCCAATGGATGAGAAATGCTGGAAGAGAGTTGCTGTGTTGCTGTCTGTGTGTTAGGTGTGGTGGAAGAGAGAAAGTTTTGCATTTGGAGTCTGTTCCTTTGTGTAGTTTGAAAGGTGGGTGTATGTATGTATTTTGTGACGGTATGCATTATGAGGTGTTGTGCTTGAGAGATTTTGTTGTGCTGGTGTGCGTGATATGTTTTGTTTTTGAGGAGTAGTGAAAAGAGGTGCTGGTGTATTTGTTTCATGAGATGGATTTGTTTGTATAGTATTGTTTGCGAGTGGAAGTTGTAAGGTAGAGGGTGTGGTGATGTGTTTATGAGTTGAGTGTATGTTGAGTGTAGGAGGGAATGAAGTAGAGGTAAAAAGGTTTGTCTTAGACTGGTTTGTTGCAAGAGTTAAAATGTGTGGTGCCGTGCATTGTATGTGTTTTGTGTGTGTTCTTATGGTAGAAGGAAGGGGAGGGTGTTGGTTGGACAAATGATGGAAGGCGGAGTATGGGTTTGTTAGTGATAAATGGGGGTCTGTTAGGCGTAATTAGAGCACGGAGTGTGTGTCTGGATGGGATGTAGTTAAGTATGGTGTGGAATGTGGTTGTGTTAGGGTTGAGTGGATTGGTTTGTGGTATGGGATAGAGTTGTGTATTGTTTGTAGGTGATGGTGGAAATGTGTGGTAGTTGGGATAGAAGGGTGTATACATGTGGTTTGTGTGGTTTAGCAGTGTATGCTGGTACATTGATTTGTGCATTGGGTTTGTTTGTAGTAAGTGTGTGGTGTACATTTGGTGCGAGTTTATTACTCTGTTTGTGGATGTGGATGGTGAAGGGTGGGTATTACTGATTGGGAAAATGGGCAGCATTTCTGGCCCTGGTCCCGACCAGTCTCGAACAGGCTCAAACAGGCAACTGCCCTTGTCCTCTCCGCCCTTAACTTCGACGCCCAGGGTGAGACACCCTAAGGCTTGGCCTTTTTTAGACCTAGTAGTCAGGTGACCCCTTCAGCCAATGGGAACCCCAGCCCTAGCCCACTGGTCCAGGGCTCATTTACTCAACCTAAGAGGCAGACATTGTGCCTCCTCGGCTATCTATGAGCCCTCTGGTCCCCCTGCTCAATTTATATGTGCTTCCTGCCCATTTACTTTTAAAGTTAATCCCTCTGCACCGCTCCCCGCAACTCCTTCCTCCTCTTGTTCCCCTACTGGGAATCCGACCCCGTCCCCCCTCATTAAAGCCTGCCTACTTGATTGCAGATCACTCCCCCGCCACTCGGACGACATCTGGCTTTCCCTTGACACCCACGCCTGGGATTTAATGTTTCTGACCGAAACTTGGGTCAGGGATCATTCCAAGCCCGACCTCACCCTGGCCATTCCTAGTGACTTTCGCTTTGCGGGGGTAAACAGGGCTGACAATAAGGTGGGTGGCGGAATTGCAGTGGTCCTTCACTCTAGCTGGGAAATCTCGTACAGGAAGCTGCTGAATATTGGACCCCTAGAAGCTATGTATTTCAGTAGCACCTAGCGTCGCTCTGGCCGGAATTCTCTTATATAGACCCCCCAACTCCCCGCCCCATCACTTATTGGAGCTCTACAATATAGTTGCTGACCTGTCGCTGAAACACCCCCATTTTATGATCCTTGGAGATTTTAATCTGCACGTGGATGATATCCACTGCACTAAAGCCCGCCAGCTACTAGAGACACTGGAGGGCCTTAATATGACCCAGCTGTTCTGCGGCCCCACCCATCTGGCCGGCCATACGCTAGACCTACTTTTACCAACAACCCCAACCTAGCCACAGCTCCCCCTTACCACTTACATGGTCTGACCACTTCTTAATTCCGTTTAGCATTGCACTACCCCTACGATCATCTAACACTTCCACCTCCCGGGAATACAGTAGGAAATGGTTTAAAATCACCAGCAATTCTATGACTCCCGCACTCTCCTCTACCCCCCTTCACGTGGTGGGTGACCCGGAGCTTGATGTACTAAACTTCAACAGCTGGCTTTCCTCGGCTCTTGACGCTGTTGCCCCCCTTAAACATATCAACTCCTCTAGACAAAAGCCATCTGCCCCCTGGTTTACTTCAGAACTTCGGGCCAAGAAAAGCCGCTGTAAGAAACTTGAACGCAGCTGGAGATCATGCTATGATCCCGCGGCTAAGTTGATCTATAAAGCCGCCATAAAATTTTTTCATAAACTCAAATGTGCGACGATGAGAGTTTTTCATCAATAAAATTAACATCGCCGGTAATTCTTCAAAAACTCTTTTTAAAATAGTAAAAGACTTCACCAACTCGTCTGCCATCTCGAGTACTATTCCCCCTACCCAGGATCTCTGTAACGTGCTATCTGATTTCTTCTACGATAAAATCCTGGATATTTACTCATCGTTTGCCCCATCTTCACCTTCCCCTATCCCAGACACTGCGACGGCCTCCGGCGATGCACTGACTTTCTTCCACCCTATCCCCACTGACACCTCACTTCAAAAACTCCTCGCCTGCAAGACTGGATCGCCTAAGGATCCCTGCCCGGCGCAGTTCTTTAACACCTTAGCCCCCCTTATTAATACGCCACTGAACCGGATCTGGAATTCCTCCCCGAGCTCGGGTACTTTCCCCTCTATCTGGAAACAGGCCCTCCTAGTGCCTATCCTAAAAAAAACGGATGCTGACCAGTCTGTTTTTAAAAACTACTGTCCCATTTCCCTTCTTCCAGCACCAGCCAAAGTTTTAGAGAAACTAGTTCAGGAACAATTCTCTAGTTATCTTGAATCCCGGCGTCTTTTCCACGACTTCCAGTCCGGGTTTAGATCAGGTTACAGTACTGAGACTGCCCTCCTTGAAGTATCTGAGACCGTCCGCGAACATGTGGATTCAGGCAGATCAGCCATGCTAGTGCTTCTCGACCTGTCCGCGGCATTCGATACGGTCTCTCACTCTATCCTGCTAGAGAGACTCCACAACCTTGGGATCCAGGGCACCCCTCTGTCCTGGATTCGATCCTTCCTGAGTGGCCGTACTCAACAAGTCTCTCTCCAACTTTTTGTCTCCGAGGAGAAACCCTTGAATTGCGGGGTCCCCAGGGCTCGGCCCTGAGCCCCCTCTTCTTCAATGTTTATCTCTCTCCCCTGGCAGCACTGGTTGAATCCTGTGGGGTAAGAGTGATCTCCTATGCCGACGACACACAACTGGTGTTCTCTTTCGATGATCACTCCGAGGCAGCGTTTGTCAATTTCAGACACTGTTTATGTAATATCTCCACTTGGATGTCGCAGAACACGCTTAAACTCAACTCGGACAAAACCGAGGTTCTATTTTTCAATCAAACAAGCCCCCCTCCTACATCGCTGTGGTGGCAATCCGAGCTGAATCCCCTTCCCAAGCCGGTGAACTCGGCTAGGAACCTTGGGTTCCGGTTTGATAATGAACTATCGTGTAAATCCCAAATTAGTCAGGTTTCCTCTGCCTGCTTTGGAAAGCTGCACATGCTGCGCAAAATCCTTCACTTTCTTCCCCTGGAGTCCCGTCGTACCATCATCCATGCCCTAATCACCTCACATCTCGACTATGCAAACAGTCTTTATGTGGGACCTCCAGCTTATCTGATCAGACGTCTGCAGATCGTTCAAAACTCGGCTGCCAGGCTGATATGCAAAATCCCTTATCGCCACTCAATTTCTCCCTACTTGAGGAAACTCCATTGGCTTCCCGTGACCAAACGCATCCAATTCAAGTCTCTCGTCCTGGCCTTCAGATCGCTTCAGGGTCACGGCCCAGCCTATCTTAGAGCTCGACTCAAGCACTCCCAGTCCAGCTGTGTCCTCAGATCAAACAGTCTCTGCCTTCTGGCTACTCCACGCTTCCGCCGCTCTAGAATGGGCGGCAGAGCCTTTGCCGTGATCACGGCCAAAACCTGGAACAGCCTACCACTCTCCTTGCGGTCGGCCGAGTCTGAGACGCTCTTCCGACGTTCACTAAAGACCTGGCTGTTTTCCAGCCCTTAGACCCTGTCTGGTACCTCATCTGCCGCCTGCCACAAGCGCCGGGACAGCCCCGTTGGGGGTAGCTGTGCGCTCTATAAGCTTCAAAATAAATAAATAAAATAAATAACACTATCCAATCACAACACTAGCCTTAAAATCTAGAACCAATAGGAGACGAGGACCTTACAGCCAATCTTAGCCCTAGTCCAAGCACTCAATCAGGTTCAAAAACCCTAATTTACACGTACAATAGAGGCCCTAGCAGTAGTCCCAGCAACCAATGACACAGGAAACCCTAGTCCCTACTTCCAATAAAAAGCCTAACCCTAGTCTTAGTCCCACACCTAGTCCAGCAACCAATCACACAAGAAGCCCTAATCGCTACTTCCAATAGAAAGCCTAGCCCTAGTCCAAACCCTAGTCCCAGCAACCAATGACACAAGAAGCCCTAGTGCCTACTTCCAATAGAAAGCCTAGCCCTAGTCGTAGTCCTAGTCCCAACCCTACATTGATTGAATCACAGACCCAGAAACCAATGAGAACCCTCAAATACCCAACCAATGAGAACACTAACCCTAATCCAATAGAAACACCAGATACAACCACCAATCACTGCACACATATACCATCCAATAGCAGACTATATAAGGTCCCAGCAACCTCAAACAAGGTTTGCTGGCCAGGGAGTTGGGAGCTGCTCCTCTATTCAGAATCTCCTAGGAGACAGACAGGCTCAAGCCACAATTTGGACTTCTGCAGGTAAGAGCCTAACAAACTTTGTCCTCTAACAATACTGTTTGTATAAAACTTTACTCCCTCTCCTAGCCAAAAACGAAGTGCACAATCCCCATAAAACACAGCTTAAACAGCTCACAGCAGATTACTGCTGTCTCAGAGCACCCTCCGTTCTCTCCCTGATGTAGAATATCCCTCTGGCTAGGTGGGGGGTGGGGGAGACGAAAGGGGGGGCCTGGTTTCACTCACTTGCTAACACAAAATGGGAGCTGGGGGTGGACTGCTTAACATACAGGTCTTAGCACAGAGCAAGGGAGAAATTTGGAGGGAAAAACTGATAGTCATGGGGAATGAGAGGGAAAAACTACAGAGTATGGACTGCAAATCCCACAGTTCAACAGGTTAAATGGAAGCAGTCACGGGCAAGTAAAAACCAAAAGTTTAAACACAAAACAGGTGATAAATTATGCAATCACGGGCAGGCTAAAACTACAAATTTTAAACTGTAACAACCACAGGCAAAGACAGTTAAATAAAAAAAATAAAGAAAATGATGCAATTACGGGCAGGGAAAAATCGCTTTTTTAAATTTTAGGAAAAAGACAGCACTAGTCTGCCTCCTTAACTCCTCCTGGACTTTGCTTCACTGCAATCTGGGGCACAGGTAAACTGCAACTCACAAAATGGAGGTTGAAGAAAGGTTTCTAGGGTGCTGAAGTTCATAGGGGATGTGGGCGTCGACAAGGGAATTTCAGTTGAGCTGTTTGGCAATTTTAGATGTTGGGGAGAACCTGGATAGGAGCTGCACAGAAGAGGGCCTTGGGCTTTACCAGAGTTTCAGCTGCTCCTTTCTGGGTTCCAAGCTCTCTATGCAACAGAAAGGCAGACATTACCTCCAGCCGGCGCTGCTTGTCTGGATCCTCCTCGTTCATAATCCTCTCCTTCTCGGCGCGCTTCTTCTCTTCTCTGCGAGTCTGCGCGGCCTCCTGCCTCTGCACATGCGTCTGCTTCAAGAAGTTCTCCTCAACCCGGGCACGATTCTTATCTGCTTTTTGTTTCCCCTATGGAAAAAAGAAGTTGCCTTTATATGCGCACGGGGTATCGTAAAAAAAACATCCTGTTCACACAAAGGCTGGCTAAGGAAAGTGAGGGTGAAAAAAAAATCATATGTTCAAAAAGTACCTTCGGAAATGTTGGTTCACAGATTTATTCTTGGCAAACAATATGATAATACAAAAGACTCACGTGAAAATGGGGAGGGAGAGAGTGGGTCCTTAGGGGAGATAATATAGTTAAACAAACATTGGCATAGCCAGTAGGTCTCGCCTTTGGGACCTTATAAGTATTTAGCCATGCAGCACATTATCCTGGGTGCTACAACATCTAATGTTCTTAAATTGTTTAATACATTTCACATTCAGACAGATGGTACTGAAATCATAACTGCATGTCAGGAGTAAAAGAAATCAAATTTTGTACGGGGTTGCACAGTGCACATGTTGCTCAGTCCGCACCCAGGTACGTGTAGGAGCGTAATCATTTTTTTTTTTTTTTTTTTTTTAAATCACCCTGGCGTTCATGCACAAAAACCCATCATGGGATAAATATGTTGGTTCAGGATAGGCAAATCTATTATGGGGAGGTTGCAGCACTACATAATTAATAACTAAAACGGTTGTGTAAGCTATGGACCTGGGTCTTTTCTTTTTAAGATCACTAACTTATTTTGAGGTGCTGCATTTTTTTGCAAAAATCAGGAAAGATAATAGCCATTTGAAAGGTGTTTTTAAAAGAAATGAATTGTGTACGTTTTATTCATTTGGGTAGTCAAAAATGAGAAACAGGGTTGCAGACGTTCCGCCAAGGAAACAAAAAAGCAGTTGGTATTTTATTTCTGTAAGACAACTATTTTCTTACAGCATTTTTTTTTTTAAATGCGGTAAATCTTTATTTACAACATAAGAAATGAAAATTTGTGAGACCTGCTGATTTAAACACTCATAATTCATTGAGACTATAGGGGCTCTTGATGGTGAATAGTTTTGCACATTATTTGCTGTCAGTTATTTATAAATATAGCTATTAGAGTATTAACGTCAAGCAGTGGCCTGGTGATATTCAAGGCAGGAGTGTCTTCTCCTACCACCAACTTGGAGAACGCAGAAGGCGAACAGTAACTGCTAATGAAACTTGGGGACACGCAAGTTTGAAGAAGGAAGCTACGTTCCACGTGGCTAAAATCAACCGGTTCATGTTTCACATTCTCCACCGAGGGCCGGCAGGGATCAGCAGAACAGGCCTACAAGGAGGGAGGGGAGGGTTTGAGCGCTGACATAAAAAGGTCTCCATGCGGATTGTCTTTAAAATCCTCAACGGGGATTGGCTCTTGACAGGGCACTGTCTGCTGAGCATGTGTGCATGGCCCATAAATAAATTAATAAATCAATCTATCAAGAAATCAAAACTAAACTCAATGTAAATATCAAGCCTGAAGCATGTTTTCACCCACTACCGGTGCTTTATATTAGGAAAATGAGTGAACAAACAAAGGGTGAAACAGACAGGGACAAACCACCCCATGACGCCGCTTTCCCTGTGCGGCCCGGCCGGAGCCTTCTCTGCAGTTACTCGGGGTGAGGCGCTGCTCCCCTACAAAAGGCAGAAGCAGCGTTGTTCCTGTAGGCTGCTCCTCGCAGTGGTGAGGAGGAATGAAAACTAAGCAGCAATGCCCATCCCCCCGCAGTGCCGGTGAGGAAAGAAGACAGCGACCAGAAGTGTGGCGTCCCTGAAGTGGGTGCCTTCCTGATAAACTAAAAGCTGCGCGGTATCCAAAATTATATAAATAAACAGTCTGTGCAATTCAAACAGCTACACAAGCGTCCTTTTTTTTTTTTTTTTTTTTTAAAGTAATTTTTAAAACGTCTTACAAACACACACATTAGAACTATACCTTTAGGGGAGATTAAGTGAACTCGACAGGTGGGGGGTGGTGGTGTGGGGAGAGCTAGGAGCCAAAGCTGAACACGCACTTTAATGAGAAAGGCTCGAGACGGAAACATGAAGCACGGCATTTTTACAGCTTGTCTAAACAAGATCGGTGCTGAAAAGGCAATATGCAAATAACAAAAGCAACAATAAAGCCATGCAAGAGACTTCATTTCAGGAAAGGGTCATCTGCTAGCCCGTGAGTGGTGTGCACGCGCGCTATAAGGAAAACAAGCAAAAGCACGGCGTGTTGCGTGTAACCTGACCCACCAGGAATGCAGCTGCCACCCTGCGTGCCGCTGCTTGCTCCCGAGAGCAAAACGCCGTGGGAGTGAACCTTTGGAGAAGAGGTGGGACATGCACCCGCCTTTGGGCATATGCGTGCTTTCATTATTGAAAGACACACGCAAAGGCCAATCCAATGGGTGGGAGGAGTCAGACCCACACGGAGAAGTTTAGAGTGCTCACAAGAAGCCTCCCATAGAGCAGCGCATGCGCGCTGCGCTAGGCTCGACCTAAAAAGAAAGGAAGCAAAACTACAGCAGGCGATTTTGCACCGAGTCTATGTTGGTAAGGCTGTCAGGTCTGTGTTGCTATCTTTCTAGATTTCTTCCTCAACCTCAAAATACAAATAGTCGGTTAATAAAGAGGAAAAAAGTTGATCTTAACGATTTAATTTTTGCAAGATCTCTAGCATTTTGAATACATTTAAACTAACATTTCAGAACCCCACAAAATTACACATAATTAAGAATCAAAATCCTCCAAGAAGTCACAGATCAGGCATCGAGTGAACTCAAGTGTATTGGTCCAAACTGTTCTGTAGAAAAACAGATATACTACAAGTTCGTGAATTACCTTATAACCTGTAACTGCGCCTTGAGTGCGACCTGATGTTTTCATTACTGGATAAGTGCTAAAAAACCTAAATATCAAAACAAAAGACACTTTTGTGACAGACACCTCGAGAAAGCCCTAAGCTCACAGGCCATTGTAGAGTGAAACGAGTTGGCTGAAAAAATCGAGCATTAACAATGTCAGACTGGAGAAACTTAACACAAAATGAACTTTTACGCTGCCATATTGCTGTATCATGTGCACCTACAATACACCAAGAAGAATAAAAATGTTGTGTAAAGTCTAAATGATACTGCTTTAATCTGTTCTAGAATTATTAATGTAAATAAACACCTATGATCTATGTATTTTGTACTTTAGCACCAATTACAATCGGTAAATAGTCTAGCAAAAGGCGCGTACAAGTTCAGGAACACATTTTGTGAATGAAAGCCCCATACTAAAAAGGGAGTGTCAGTCACAAGGAATTATAGAGTCACTGTACCCCAATAGCCCCTTAAGTCTAGTCGCAAACTGATGTGACAACACTCTCTAGAAGGCCTTAATCTTGCTTTTCAAAGAGGACAATATAAAACGCCCCAAATCCTATCCCTGCATTTGTGCATAAGTCTAGTCTCCAAAACGAACACTCAATTCTGCCATGTAAAACTGCAAACTCTTTCACAGAAATGCTGAAAAACATATTCCAGAAATCAATAACTGGGCTCCAACCACTGTCTAGTCGTCATGAATCCCAAGACCAAGTTGTGTGCGTGATTAACCATTCACAATTGAATTATAAGATCAAGAATATCTTAAATAAAAACTGGAAGATATTAAATGTACATGATGATGAGGAACATTTGAGACCCCCAATAGTAGCCTACAGGAGAAACCGAAATCTGAAGGATATGCTAGTGCATACTAGAAATGAAACTCAGAATAAACATGATCAGAGAACCATCACAGGATTACCACCTGTGCTGGGCAATCACAAATGTGGCTCCTGCCACGCTTGTGAGACAGCCATGGTGACAGATTTATGTACGTACAATGGAAAAAGTATTGAACTCAAGGACTTTACTAACTGCAGAAGTCAGAATATCATTTACATGGTATTGTGCCCATGTGAACTGGCCTATATTGGAGAGACAGGTAGGGAATTTCGTGTCAGATATAGCGAGCACAAATCGGCTATCCGTACAGGCAAGACAACAGCCCCTATTGTACAACACTGCCTAGATAAGAACCATCTGGAAACTGAACTAAGATGGTGTATTTTAGAGAAGGTTAAATCACAGGCAGGATCACCAGTAGAATTGACCCGTAAGAAAAGGGAAACCTTTTGGATCTTTACTCTGAATAGTGTGAAAGAAGGGCTCAACAAAGAAATTATTTGGAATGTTACCCAAAAATAACAATTGCCAGAGTCTGTAAAAACATGGGTTCTTGGTATTATTCTGGATAGGGTCCATACCCCGCCTAGCACTTAGTGCATACATCATTGGGTGACGGTAGTAACTTACCGGGAATAGAGATCTGTTTTTTTAAAACATTGAGAATCCCATGATGGGCAGCGGTTGGTCTCTTTTACTAGCAATCACATATGTGTATGACTAACATTGATAGTATTAGGATGACTCTTTAGAATACACAGACTTCGTACCTATCACTCGATTATTTATACCAACAGGGCATCTAAGGTGATACAAGAATATCTTGTAAAAATCAGTATAGTATTGCCATTTGATATAAACAAGACCATAAGATTCTCTGCGCCCATTATGGTGCTAGCGGATTAGCCCTACACCGTATTATTGTTAGTTTGAATTATTTTGTACATAGTATTAGGCGCCTGAAAACTATCATGCACTTTAGTGACCCATGAGATAAAAATATATGAAGATCATGTATCCCACTAGTTTATTAACACACATACTAATATGGTGCCTCTGTCAGACTAAAAACGTAGGTCGACATGTCAGTATCGACTTGTCCGTCGTCGCGCGACGTGCATTACGCCTTGTAACATCCGCCGGAAGTCAGGCCCATAAAAAGCGTGGCGACAACAGCGGCATTTGCTGCATGTTGCTGAACCAGCCAGGATCATCTGCGTCACACGTCGAATACTATTCCGGTGAGTAAAGCATTGCATATTTTGCATACGGGGTAGCCTAAGAGATCTCAAGGAGATACCGGCACTTTTTCCAATCAGTGCGCACATGCCATAGTGAGAGACTACGGTTTTTATTGCGCGCTCACCTTGCAGCATGTAACGTAGATAATCTGACATCGTTTACTATAGAACGATAAGGCGACAATAGAGGTCTTTGAGTAATATGGGTAAGCGCCCGGCACACATTTAAACAGATAGTCTTCATAGGCGATGTCCACCCTATATCATTCGAACTTTGGCAATATAGACCCCATTTACATTATGGGCTATGCAAACGGTCGCAGTAATATGGTATTGAGTGGAGCTGCACATCTTTACAAATACTGTCATCAATACTCGTATTAAGGCACAAGTTACTAACTTGTGTAACGATATATCTGTAAGAGACAGTAGTTAGTGACAGATTCCTTACCTTAGAATATCCCCAGGCGTCAGGCTGGATCCGGAAAGTTTTTGCGTAGCAGTACCCTTGCGCGTCGGTAGGCGGCGTCGTGCGGCTCCGCGTCCGTCGTCGGCGTCGTGATCGCCGGGATGACGTCGCGGGCAGTACTTAGACGCCGCCCCTGCGCGCTGACGTCAGTTCTGTACACGACTTTCCGCGCCAGGAACGCAGAGCCATGCAAGAAGCTGACATAGGTGTCTGAAAAATACTAGGGCCCTGAAAGGGATGTCCTTAACCCTAGAAATCAGTTCGCAGAACGGGGAGGATGGGTGGGCGGTAGTGAATCTGTCACTAACTACTGTCTCTTACAGATATATCGTTACACAAGTTAGTAACTTGTGCATCTGAAAGAGACACGTTAGTGACAGATTCCTTACCTTAGAATAGATACCCCAGCAATACCAACCCCGGTGGTGGGTCTGCGAACAAAGATCAGACAAGGAAGTCCTGGAGGACAGAACGGCCAAAGAAGCCGTCCCTCCGGACCTGACTGTCAAGGCAGTAATGCTTTGTAAACGTGTGCAGCGAGGCCCACGTAGCTGCCTGACAGATAACCGGCAGCGGAACACCGCGGCCCAAGGCCGTGGTAGCAGCCGTTGCCCTGGTGGAATGGGCACGCAGCCCAACAGGAGGCTCCTTTTAGCCAAAGAATAGCAGGTCTTGATGCACAAGGTAACCCAGCGGGAGATGGTCCTCTTGTGCACCGCCCGACCTTTTTGGCGCCCACGTAGCCAATAAAGAGCTGGTCATCCACCCGGAAGTGTTTTGTGCGGTCAATATAGAAGGAGAGCGCACGTTTTGGGTCCAGACGGTGGAGCCTCTCTTCCTCTCTGGAAGGATGCGGAGGCGGAAAGAAGGTGGGCAAAGTGATGGTCTGCCCAATGTGGAAAGCAGTAACCACCTTTGGCAAGAAGGACGGACGCGTCCGAAGAACAACCTTGTCTGGATGAACAGACAGAAAGGGAGGTTTGCAAGATAGAGCCTGGAGCTCACTCACCCGCCGAGCGGAGGTGATGGCCACCAGAAAGGCTGTCTTCAGAGTCAGAAGACGAAGAGGACAGTTATGTAGAGGCTCAAAGGGAGCGCACATTAAAAAGGTAAGAACCAAGTTTAAGTCCCACTGAGGCATCACAAACGGAACAGGAGGGAAGAGGTGAGTAATGCCTTTTAAGAACCTGTTAACAACAGGGGACTTGAAAAGGAGGGCTGATCAGGGAGCCTGAGGAAGGCCGAGATAGCACAAAGATAACCCTTGATGGTACCCAGGGCAGAACCCTGTTGGGCCAGAGAGAGAAGGAACAGAAGGACCTCAGAAAGAGGGGCAGAAAGGGGATCCACAGCCTTTGCTGTGCACCATGCCACAAATTTGTTCCACCTGCAGGCGTATACCACCTTAGTGGAGGGACGCCTGGCTGCCAGAATCACATCACAAACTTCGGGAGGCAAGTCGAAAGGAATCAACTGCCGCCGCTCAATCTCCACGCAAGCAGGTGTAGACTGGACAGGTTCGGGTGGAGGACCGTCCCCTGCTGCTGCGACAGAAGATCCTCCCGAAGAGGCAGACGGATCGGGGATCTACGCTCATATTGAGTAGCTCGGGATACCAAACTCTTCGAGCCCAGTCCGGAGCCACAAGAATGACTTGGGCCCGGTCGTGCCGAATCTTCTTCAACACTCTGGGTAGAAGTGGTATAGGCGGAAAGGCGTACAATAGACCGCAACTCCACTCGTGACGAAAAGCGTCGCCGAGCGAGTGCCGCCTTGGAAATTCCAACGCGCAGAACTGATGACATTGCGCGTTCTCTTCGGTGGCGAATAGATCTAACCAAGGCTCTCCCCACTGTAGAAAGAGTCCTTGCGCCACTTCCGAGTGAAGACGCCATTCGTGATCCATCATGCACCTGCGGCTGAGTTCGTCCGCCCTGGCGTTCAGGAACCTGCCAGGTGTTGAACCACCAGGAACATGCCCTGGTGTTCCAGCCATGTCCAGAGGCGCAGAGCCTCCTGACAAAGGGTCCACGACCCCACCCCGCCTTGTTTGTTGCAGTACCACATGGCAGTGGTGTTGTCTGTGAACACCTGCACTACCTTCCCTTTGACAGAGGGAAGGAATGCCTTGAGTGCAAGTCGGATCGCCCGGAGCTCCAGAAGGTTGATATGGAGCCGGGACTCCGCCGGAGACCAGAGGCCTCTGATCTCCGCCTCTCCCATGTGACCGCCCCATCCCAGAAGGGACGCGTCCGTCACAACTGTGTGCTCTGGCTGGGGAAGGGAGAGGGATCTGCCCATGACCCATTGCCGGTTCGAGAGCCACCACTGCAACTGTTTTGCAGTCCCCTCCGAGATCTGGACGTGATCGGACAGGTCGCCCTGGTGCTGCGCCCACTGGAACTTCAGGTCCCACTGCAGAGCCCGCATATGCCATCTGGCATGAGTGACCAGCAGGATGCAGGAGGCCATGAGGCCCAGCAGCCTCAGGGTCATCCGTACCGAAACCCAGGATAAGGGCTGAAAGATCGGAATCATAGCCTGAATATCCCGGACTCGCCGTTCGGGAGGATAGGCCCGAAACTGCGTCGTGTCCAGAACTGCTCCGATGAAAAGGAGCTGTGGAGAAGGAATCAGATGCGACTTTGGCACATTGATGGAGAACCCCAGCGAGTGCAGGAGTTCGGCCGTAGTCTGGAGGTGGGAGACAACTGCCTGGGACGAGCCCGCCTTCAGCAGCCAGTCGTCGAGGTAGGGGAAGACTGAAACCCCTGCCCGGCGCAGATGAGCTGCGACCACCGCCATCACTTTCGTGAACACCCGAGGGGCACTGGTAAGGCCAAAGGGGAGCACGGTGAACTGAAAATGCTCGAGGCCTACCGTGAACCGAAGGTAACGCCGGTGGGCCGGCAGGACGAGGATGTGGAAATAGGCGTCCTGCAAGTCCAACGCTACCAACCAGTCTCCGGGGTCGAGGGCAGTCAAGACCTGAGCTAGGGTGAGCATCTTGAACTTCTCCTTCCGGAGGAAGCGATTGACGTTCCGGAGGTCCAAGATAGGACGCATGTCCTCCTTGTCCTTTTTGGGCACCAGAAAGTAGTGGGAGTAGCAACCACGCCCTACTTCTGGGGTCGGAACATGCTCGATGGCCCTCTTGGCCAAGAGGGCCGTGACTTCCTTCTGTAGAAGCACCAAGTGATCCCCTGACATGCGGTGGAATTGAGGTGGCATGGCTGGGGGTGGTCTCGAAGGGGAGGGAGTAGCCCCTTCGGACAATGTCCAAGACCCACTTGTCCGAGGTGATGGGACGCCAGTGGTGAAGGTGATGGCGGACCCTGCCCCCGACTGGCGTGCTGTGCACCTGAAAGGAGGGACTAGGAGGGCTTGGAGGCCGCGGACGGGTTGGAGGTGGTGGCCTGACCCGCACGCTGGTTGCCCGAACCGCCACGGCGGTATCCACGTCCTCGGCCACGCGAAGGCGCTTGCTGCGCGGGCCGTTGGCCGGGCTGTGGACGTGACTGGGCGCCCCTTCCGTGGCCACGAAAGGGGCGAAAAGCAGACGTTTGCGTAGGGCGCACAACAGCAAGGCCCAGGGACTTAGCAGTAGCCCGTGAATCCTTGAAACGCTCCAGCGCATGGTCCGCCTTTGAACCAAAGAGACCGACTCCATCAAAGGGCATGTCCATGAGAGTATTCTGGACATCCCCTGAAAAACCAGTGGTTCTCAGCCAGGCGTGGCGACGCAGCGCCACCGTCGTTGCAAGCGATCTGCCCAGCGAGTCGGCGGTATCAAGGCCACAGCGGATGGTATACTTAGCCGCATCACGCCCTTCCGCAATCCTCCTCAGAACACTGCGGCAAAACATCAGCCACCGAATCCCACAGGGAGTGGGTGTATCGGCCCAAGAGGCAAGCGGTATTAACAGACCGCAAGCCAGCACTGGAGGAAGAGAAAGCCTTCTTCCCAAAGTGATCCAGGCGCTTGGATTCCCTATCCGGAGGGGCGGTAGGGAAGGCTGTTTGGGAGGCAGAGGCTTGGACAACCAAGCTCTCAGGGGTGGGGTGTTGGGAGAGAAACAGGGGGTCGCCCGGAGCCGGGCGATGGCGTCGGGCCACGTTCCTATCCACAGGAGCCCCTGTGGTGGGTTTGGACCAGGCACCCAAAAGAACGTCAGTGAGTGCATCGTTGAACGGCAGCACAGGCTCCGAAGAGGAGGCCGCCGGCTGAAGCACTTCAGTCAGGAGGTTAGTCCTGACGGCCACTGTAGGCAACTGGAGATTTAAGGCTCCAGCAGCTCTACGCAACACCGTTGCAAAATTAGCCCCCTCCTCCGTTGCCACGGGAGGAGACAGCATGCCAGAGTCGGGGAGGTATCCAGCCCACTGGCATCCCCAAGTTCCTCAACCCAGTCCGGGTCAAACTCGCACTGTTGTGTGAGAGGGTCGTCAGACCCCTCCCAGCTCTCCTGGTCCTCCTCAGGTTGAAAAGATGGAGGAGGAGGGACATAAGGGACCCAAGGCCTCATCGGCGCCGGAACCGGCGTCGGGCGGCGCCGGTCCGGCTCCATGTCCGGACCCGGGGAGAACCGGGGAACGACGCCGCCCGGAGCCCCGGACGGCGTCGGAAACGGCACCGGGGACATCGGCGTCGGCGGAGGCGTGGTTAGGTCAACCGGCGTCGATGGAGGTTGCGGCACCACCGGAACCGGGGTCGAGGCCGGGGCCGGAGCCGAGGCCGGGACGAAGGCTGGTGGGACAGGCGACGCCGGGACCGGAGTCGACGGCGACGCCGGAGCAACCCTATCTGGGCCCGCGGGGCCCGAAGGCGCACGGAGGGACCTTGAGGCCCGAAGAGGCGGGCCATGGCCGACAGGAATTTCTGTACTTCGGCCGGAGTCGCCCCGAACCCGGGAAGGACGGGTAATGCGGGGGCAACTCGACAGGCACGTCCGGGGCCGCGGGGCGGGGACGGTGCCGACAGGGACCTCAGCCGAGTCGCGCGACCGGCGAGGCGAAGTCTTAGAGCGATGACGCCGCTTAGACTTCTTGTGCTTCGACTCTACCGGAGGAGCGCGAAGACTTGGATTCCGACGAACGGCGGGGACTCCGCGTCCGGCCCCTCGACCTCTCCCGGGACCGGGGCTTGCTGCGGCGCGGAGCCGACTGCCGGACTTCAAGGAGCTTTCGAGACCGCTCTCGCAAAGCCTTCGGATGAAGTTTCCGGCAGTCAGGGCACGACTTCGTGTCGTGGCCTCGGCCGAGGCAGAAGAGACACTCGAGGTGGGGGTCCGTGATGGACATCATACGACCACATACCTCGCAGGGCTTAAAGCCGGGCATCCCTACGACACCTTAGGAGTCGTGGAAGACTCGTTGAAGAGAACAGTGAAAAATTTCACAAAAAGATAGTCAAAAAGTGACTAGGGCACTGCTCTTCCCGGATCTGCGCTTACTGGCGCGGAAAAAGAAGAACTGACGTCAGCGCGCAGGGGCGGCGTCTAAGTACTGCCCGCGACGTCATCCCGGCGATCACGACGCCGACGACGGACGCGGAGCCGCACGACGCCGCCTACCGACGCGCAAGGGTACTGCTACGCAAAAAACTTTCCGGATCCAGCCTGACGCCTGGGGATATTCTAAGGTAAGGAATCTGTCACTAACGTGTCTCTTTCAGATATACAGTCCTGGTCTTCTTTCTCTCTTCCCAATAGAGATGGACTCAATTATGGAAGCCTGAGCACATCCTTACTGGACATAATCTAGGGACATATTAAATTATAAGATTGCCCATTTTACATGGATGCTTAGTGTGGTGGCACCACAACAGATAACAGGTGTGTTCATACATCTTTGAGTACTCCAGCTGAGATTATAGTATAAATAGCATGTACAGGGTATGTTATAACAACTACCACTATGTGATACAATGTAATCCTTTCACAGGTAATAATGCCAACTCATAAGTGATGTGGTTCATGTATAATGACAAATAGAAAATATCTCTGAAGAATAAGTAGAGAGGATTCATTCTGGTAAGGCAAACCCGGAGAAATTCACAAAACTTCAATTAGAACGTGTAACCACTTCTGCCATAGAAAGTCACTAGTTTCTGTTTTCTCTTGTTGTGAAACAGTCTACGCAGGTTAAACAGAATCCGATCCTATAGGGAGTCATCCACAATTGACCCAGAAGAGTTATCAATAGTTGGGTACTTTTAAAGCGGCAACCAATTGAGAATATTTCTCGTATCATCAATAGCTGTAAGTGACTTAAGAGTCTCTTTGATGCACACTTATAGCCAATGGTTGGCAAGCATGACACTGCGCCGATAAAGCATGGCACGGGATACTAGTGGTTACATCTTTTTGCACTTCGATGCTCTTTTGCATCAACTTCCTTTTCCCTCATATCTTGGTGGCATATTTGGTATGGAAAATTATGACGAATCTTCCAGCAACTAGGATAGGAAGATTTTTTCACCCCACAAACTTTCTCTATAATTCTTGCAAAAATTCTTCCTAAGCTTTCTATTTCGGGTTACTTCTCTTTAAATACATTGGTCACTATTTGTGTTCTTTTCTTCTTTTTGAAATGAGAATTTGGTCCAATCAATTTTTAATGAATTGGTACTGTATGGGTTATTGAAACCTATTGTTTAAATATTTTAGGTACCCCTACCATTAGGTGAAAGGCACATGATTTGGGAAGGTCCTGAAGAAGGTGGTTTACATCAGACATATTCCAACGAAACGCACGTCGACCCTGTTGCATGCGCTCAGCCCACGACACGGTTATGGAGATTGATAACATCTATGTCCCCTTCTGACCAGGATGTGTATGTGCTTTTGGGTTGTTTGCTAGTTTGAGTGGTTTGATTGAGTGTGAATGTGTATCTGTTGATGTGATTAGAATGTATGGTATGAATATAGGGGTCCAGTGAAGAGCACTAAATTGAACTGGTACATAGAGATATGAAATTGTTGGCTTATGTAGAAAATGTATAAAAAAGAAAATTTGTAAAAAAACTTTTCTGAATATGTATGTCTTTTTAGATTAAATTCTTTCCTTTTTGATACTATCAATACAAATATCAACTAAAATAAATAAATGTAACTTTTGAATAATAAGAACGTGTTGTATCCATGATGTTTCACAAAATGTATGTATAACCCATCAAGATTCATTCTATATGGTAAAGAAATAGAGGTCCAGAGGGAGGTATATTATTCACTGCGTCATGCATTTACTTGCATCCCGGAGCAAATTCCCTCTTGCCCCCCAACCTAAAAACTCTTGAATCAATCATTCCCTCGCTACCACTGTAAGATAATGGTGAACACATTCACCTCTTCCCAAACAGATGCCAGATGCACATACAATAATATATAAATATAATGGTACTTACCAGTGCTTTAAATGGGAAAAAATAAGTGCAGGTACTCATTAAAATGCGCTAGAGGTGTAGTGAGGGGGCGGGGCTAGGGGCGGGGCTAAGGGCAAGACATGATGATACTTAACAACTTCTATATTAGTTGCAGCACAAACCAAAACACGAGAAATGTGTTTATATAAACAAAGCAGGTTAACTCATTACACAAAATGAAAGAGAAATGGAATAATATGTTAACAGTTCCTTTTTTTTTGTTGCAATAGTGGCACCTTCTTAATGTCATACTGTTAATTGCTGTTTGGCACAATACTATATATTTTTGAGCACGCGAGTAGGAAGAAACTGAAAATACCCCCACAGCGCACCAAAGCTCTTATGGCACCAAGCACATGAAGCAACTCATCATGACCCTCCCCAGAAGATATCTCTTGTCTCTTCCATCAATCTATCCATTCATCCTTTCATCCTACCATTTACCTGCTGATGTCCACCATTTAACCTTTACATTCTCTTGGCTATTCAGTCTTTCATCCATCATTCAGTTTTTCACCATTCCGTCTATCCACCCTTCATATCCAAACCTATCCATCCATCCATCTCCAAACCTATCTATTCATCCTTTCACTCATCCATCTCTTTATCCACCCTTTCCCTCATCCATCAATCCTTTCACTCATCCATCCATCAACCCTTTCACTCCTTTATTCCATCCGCCCTTTCACTCAATCCCTCCTTTCACTCATCCATCATCCACCCTTTCATCCATCCTCCCTACCTTTCATTCATCCATCCAATCTTTCACTTATCCACCCATCATCCGCCCTTTTATCCAATCATCCACCCTCTTTCACCCATACATGCTTTTACTCATCCATCCATCTATTCATCCATCCACCCTTGCTCACTCATCTATCCACTCACTCACCCACCCTCCCTTTTACAATATTTATGAATCTTTGTCGCCGAGCAGATATGTACAAACAAAGTGCCACCTATTTTCTTTAAAATACCTACTGAGAGTGTCTGGATTCTCTCTCTCTTTCTCTCACTTTTTTTCTTACAAAAACAGGCATACAGATGCAGGCATACACACAAACATAGCAGACACACAAAAGACTAAGGTAGCTGAAAGCCATGTTATACTCTTCACCTACCATGGCTTTTTTAATTGCCACCAGGGCTGGACTGGCCATAGCCTGATGGCCACTGCCAGGGCACAGACATGATTCCTGTGCTTGCAGGAATGCACAGGATAGTGTGAATGTGATTGACAGCACAGGGCCTGAATGGACCCTGCTCTGTCAAGCACAGCGTGATGGTGATCACCGGACATTATTCAAAGGAGCCCTGCTGAATAGCTCAGCTGGGGCTCAGTCAGGGGCTGCAGAAGCGGCGCCTTGGCTGCCAGAGACACGTCCCACTCCTGCTCACCAGCACAGGCAGTGACTTCCATTATGGTTTTACATCTGATCATATAAGGCGCCCCTATACCGCTGTTGTTTCCACACCAGTACAGGCATGGATCCAAAGCACTTGCAGGAGCTTCCATGATGTATCTGTTACCAATGGCACTAGTCGGTTTTGGTACAAAGCTATCTTTCTCAGCTTCTAAGACTTTTACAGAACCACACTCCAATTAGTTTCAGCTGTGGTGTTTGATAGGTTGTTGGTGTCTGTCTCCCTCTTCTAAGTACAGTCTCAATTTCAGTGGTGCCAGTCTTGACAGCTGTTCCAACTCCGTCCAGCCTGCCTGAATCAATTGCTTCCTGGCGGGTGAGGTCACACCAGAGGCGCAACTAGAGTCACATTTCGGGAGGAGGGGGGGGGGGCTGATTCTTCAACCAAAAGGCAGAGTGGAGCTGCAGGGGCTCTAAGAAGGGGTGAAACACATCAAGACTCATTAACAAGCAAAAGGTCTTCTAAAGACCTGTGAAGTGCTCGGGTGCGGCTGTGTGTGTGCCCGGGAAGCTGTCTCATCCCGGGCTGCCACACACGACAGGGGGGAGGGGGGGCTGAAGCCCTCTGAGTCCAATGGGCGTTGCGCGCCTGGGTCACACGTTGCTCTGACTTGGCGTCAGTGCCCTCCTTGTGAAATCACCAATATGTGAGCATGCGCCGCAGTGTAGAAATGCGATGCATGCTCACATGATTGTGTGTGACAGTGAGTACCGGTACTCTATTTCGTAACGGAGAAGTGCCGGTACTCTTGGGGGGGAAAAAAAGAAGTGCCGGTACTCAGTACCGGTGAGTACCGGCCCATTTAAAGCACTGGTACTTACCCTTTAAGCATCTTTCCGTGGCATGTAGTGCTGCAGATTCACATGCTGTCCATACTCCTGCCATCTAGAATTGGGCTCAGACGTGTACAACTTGTTTTGGTTCGAAGTAGTCTTTCGATCTTTCGAGTCACAAGATATAGTGACTCCTACCTTAGTTAATATGCGCATGGGCATCGACTTCATGGTTAGATTGTTTTCTCGCACAGCGGATGAGGATGGAGAAAGAGCATGAGAATGCATAAAGATGTCCATGCGGAGGGCGTGGCCAGCAGCATGGCGGACTAGACGTGTCCGACCGGTGCTCTGATGGCCCACCGATAATTCTGTCATAATACTTCGCTCCACAAGTAATCCTGCCTCCAGATGCCAAAGCCTGGGACCTGACCACTAACGCGGAGCAATAATATCTGCTTATAAACCTGAAACAGCTGGTATATTGTGAGATTGCGGAGAAAAGAGGGAGTGACCGACGACCCGAGACAACATGGCGGCGGACCCTAAGCCCAAGCAGCCGTATTGAGAAAGGGAGACCGGCGGGGCTGCTGACAGGCTAGACTGCCCAAAGAAATACCAGAGATCGAGGGGGCGACTCTCGACACCCCCCCCCCTCGCAGAAGACAAGCAGCCTGCGGCATCCTAACCTCCGCTGGTGGGCCGGGCTGCCGAGGGCGCCGATCGGCTGGAGGGCCTGTCCGGGCCTGGAGATGAGGACGAGAAGAGGCCGGAAAATCGACCAGGCCATAGAGTGCCCCAGCGAAGAAACTTCATAGTCCGATGGGGAGATTCTCAATTGCCCCCCCCCCCCCTCATAGAAGACAAGCACCTTGCAGCGCCCTAAACACCGCCGGAAGGCCGTGCAGCAGAAAATCCGGATCGGCCGGAGTGCCCGCCCAGGCCTAAAGGTGGAGACAAGAGGCCTAAACTCGACCGGGCCATAGCGGGCCCCGGCAGGTGGATCCGACGGCACGAGAGATGCAACCGGCCTACTCACCCGCCCCTCAGAGGTGAGCGAGAGGGATGAGTGGATCATTGGCGGAGCCGGTCCAGCAACCTAGGCGGGGCCTCCCGTGCCATCCTCCGAGGGCCCGAGACCAGAGTGAAGGGAGGCGCCCGGGGAGCTGCGTAGGAGGTTTCCGAAAGGTTTAAAACACCCCGGGGGAAGCTCCGGGACTGATCCGGAGGGGAGGAAGAACCGGACTGAAATCGGCTCCTCGCCCCAGGAGGGGCCTCGCGGTCAAGTAACGGGCGGTCGAACTAAGCAGGGAGACGATCGACGCCGAAGAGCCGTGATTGGGACTGGGCCGTGGTGGACCTCGGCTGGCCGTTTCGTTACCCCCGGCCCCCTCCCAGAGATGAACGTCGATCATGCATCACCAAGGACAGAGGGGTGAGCGGGAGGGGGGGGGGGGCAGTCGGAGCAGCTGGGGTCCGATTTGGCGGGCTGGGCGAGATCCCTCATCATTCACTTGGAGGGCTGAGACTGGAGAGAAAGGGGGTACCTGCCTGAGCTGGAAGAAGCCCCAAATATAAAAAAGCTAAATTGAAGAGGACCTTCATGTGGAGGTAGGTGCTGGATGGAATCCGGTGCCAAACTCTGAATCCCTGTGCTGGGAGGCGACCTGATAAATAACGGTCAATCAATCAATCAATCAAAGCATTTGTAGAGCGCACTACATACCCGTGAGGGTCTCAAGGCGCTGAGGGGGGGAGGGGTGCTGCTACTGCTCGAAGAGCCAGGTCTTCAGGAGTCTTCTGAAGGTCAGCAGGTCTTGGGTCTGCCGTAGGCGGATGGGGAGGGTGTTCCAGGTTTTGGCGGCGAGGTGGGAGAAGGATCTGCCGCCGGAGGTCGCTCTTCGGATGCGGGGTATTGTGGCGAGGGCGAGGTCGGCGGAGCGAAGCTGGCGGGCGGGGGTGTAGAGGCTGAGTCGTCTGTTGAGGTACGCAGGTCCGGTGTTGTGCAGTGCCTTGTGTGCGTGGGTGAGGAGCTTGAAGGTTATCCTCTTGTTGACGGGGAGCCAGTGCAGGTTTCTCAGGTGAGGGGTGATGTGGCTGCGGCGAGGGATGTCGAGGATCAGGCGTGCAGAGGCGTTCTGGATGCGTTGCAGCCGTTTCAGGAGGGCGAGACCCCGTGACACAACCCCCCCAGACACTAGTCAAGACTCAATAATAAGCAGGGGCACTGCTGAGAGGCAACACCTGACAAGTGTGCAAAACACTGCCGGAGGGCCCACGAGCCCCGAAAGCAGAACTACGTGGGGCTGAGCACCAGAACTGCAGGCATAAAAGACCGCCGTAGACCAAGAACTGACCACAGGCATCGGCTGCGGTAAGACCCGCTGGTAACAAAGAAGTGACACAAGGACGGCCCCTCCACGCTGAGGTCTACCACGCCAACACACGGATTCTACCTCCAGGGGAAAACAAGGAGTCGCTACAGGGACATGGGGACCCTCTCGGGGAAACGGAGAACCTGCGCAGTGAACACTGTAAAAGACCTCGCAAGTCTACTACTAAGGCAACGATATAGTAGTTTAGGTGCCCGCAAATAAATCAATCACCGTAAGGGACATACCAAATGGCAAAGGACAAAGAATAGAAACCGCAAAGGCAAGAGAAAATGGACAAGTTTGCTAAAGTTATGACCACCCCCGACATCAGCAGGGGCTATGGCAGAAATACCGGACAATACTATACTGTTGCAAGTAATTCAATCTTCCAGAGAGGCGCTAGAGGGCTAGATTGACGAAATCCGAATTGATGTTAACTTGTTGCGACAAGACCTTCGTAATATTTCTGAAAAAGTCATACAGGCTGAGCAACGAATGTCAGAGGTAGAAGACACTTCTCACACCCTGCGAAAGGAGGTCACATCCTTGACAGCAGCCATGAAGGAGGTAGCCTGGAGGGTCGATGATGCAAAAAAAATCGCTCATGCAGAAACAATTTGCGCTTCATTGGCTTTCTAGAAGCCATGGAAGGTTCGGACACATGCGCCTTTTTGTGTAAATGGCTTACGGACTCCCTCCCAAATGCGCAGTTCTCCCCCTGCTTTGTGATCGAAAGAGCTCACAGAATACCAGGTCAAAAACCCCCAACCGGAGCGCCACCAAGACCTTTGATCACACGCTTCTTAGATGATCAAAATCAAGATCTCATACTCCGGGAAATGAGACAGATGGGGGAGATCCGAATCACAAAAACCAAAATAATGGGGTTCCCGGACTACTCGAGGGAGGTACAAAAACAACGCAAGACATTTGACTCTGTGAAAGAAAAGCTATGGAGCCTCCAGATACAATACATGTTGCTTTTTCCGGCTAAATTAGAAGTAATATTCCAGGCCAAAATGTTATTCTTTCAAACACCAGAGGAGGCATGGCAATGGATAGAGGAATGCCCACCTAAACGAATATTAGGAGATCAGACGCCACCCTCCAAGGGGGGCCCCTCCAAAGACAACAGACCCAGATCACAAAGACTAAAACTGAAATTCAGCACGGGCCGCTCAGGAGAATTCACCAGGGCAACCCCATACCGGAAAAGAAAAACCTTTGAAACTGTACTCCAAGCCTCAGACTCCGACAACACTCGATCGGGAAGCAAGGCAGAGGAAAAGACTTGTAAGACTAGGTCAAGACGACGGCATACCCCGGAGCACAGAGAGCGAGAAATCTCATCTGACCCGGACAGTGACCACCCACTATTGCGAAACATCAACCTCCTGGAGGAATCCAACCCAGGCGCAATGGCACTCGAACCAACACCACAGACTCGACAAGGTGGAAGTGAAGAAGGATGAACCATACTGGGCCGATCGAGGGCCGATGGGATAGTAAGCTGGCGGAGAGCCCTCTCCCCCTTGTGTGTGTTTTTCTCTTCTAGTTTACATTTCCTTTCATTTCTTCTTATTGCTGTTCCTTCCTTCTCTACTTCTTTTTCAGTTTCTTCCTCTCCATGCGGACTTTCCTGTTACAGACAGAAGACTTGAAATAGACTTGAAAGCCGATCCCCAGTTCAGTCAACAACTACTGGTAAACAGGGGAAATAGGAGATTAGGAACACATTTGGGGCTTAAGGGCGGGAGGCCGACAGACCTCTGCAATCCATTCACGGCACAGTTGGTCATGTTGACCCATAGGGGTAGTTGCGTGGGCGGCGGGGGAGAGTGCAGGGGTAGGGTGGGAAGGGAGTTGGGGCATTGGGAAGCAGATAGTTAAGTTAAAGTTGAAATCAGGCAGCATCCCTCAAAAACAGCGCAACAACAAATGCCGCTCGATATACACAAGAGCAACATGGCGACAAACAGTAACGATACATACTCTGTCTTATCCTGGAACGTGAATGGGCTGGGAAACAAGGTGAAAAGGGGCCTTGTGGCAGCACACATTAAAAGGTTGAAGCCAGAGGTGATATTCCTCCAAGAAACGCACCTGAAGGGAACAGTGTGGATTCCTAGGTAGGGGGGCAAATAAAACGCTTGCGCACGCAGGTTTCTTTACAGGTGCGAGGGGGGTCACAATCCTTATTAGGAAATCTCCACCATTTAGAGTAGAACGCACGTAGATAGACCCAATGGGACATACGTGGCAGTAAAAGGGATCTGGGACAGGAAAGATATCACGCTGATCAGTGTTTATGCTCACCCGCAATTACAGAAACAAACGTTAGAAAAGCTCGCAGACATCCTCCTGCAGGCTCAAATATTCAATTAATAGCGGGAGACTTTAATGATGTCATAGACCCCCAGATGGATCGCACCACGACAATCACAAGCAATCCCAAAGACACACAACTAACGGTTCACTGAAACACTATGGCTAATGGATGTCTGGCAAAGACAGCACCCACACACTAAGGCAAACTCATTTTACTCAGGGGCGCACAGAGTCTTTTCCAGAATTTATTATATTTTTGCCCCGGCCGGAGAAGTAACCGAGATCCACAAAGCAGAATATTTGGCAAGAGGCCTCTCTGACCACTCGCCTCTATGGCTTACAGTGGGTAAGAAAAGACACCCTGTTATGAAAAGCTGGAAACTTAATGCTTGGGAACTCAAAGACTTTAAAGTTGCCCAAGAAATCAGAACGGACACAGAACTATACTTAAAAGAAAATGTAGGCTCCATAGAGTCTGCCACTACACTTTGGGAGGCGTACAAAGTGGTTCTAAGAGACGGAGCCCAGAAAATAATCGCACATAAAAAAAAAGAGAGAAAGAGGAGATGGAAGAAATAGAGTCGAAACTCCTCCAAAGTGAAAATCAAGCCCTAGCCAGTGAAGACACTTCGCTATTGCGAAATATGCAAGTTCTCCGTAGGGAGTACTTAGCCCTAGCCCAGAAAGACACGCAAGCGGCAATCCAAGCCACTCACCGGCGCCTATATGATGCTGGAGATAAGGCAGGCAGGTTGCTGTGATGGCTTAACAAAAAAGAAATGGAGGCAAGATGGGTGACCCAGATAGCTTTAGAAGATGGTCAAATACGTTATACACCCACCGATATAGCAACCGTCTTTGCCCGATATTATGAGGCCTTCTACCCGGAACACCCCCTGGCAAAGACACCACAAATAGAAAGATACCTCTCTGAAATCGACATCCCTCATTAGATAAAGAACAGGAAATAACGATTACAGAAATTAGAGAAGCCATCAGCTCTCTGAAACCCGGGAAAGCTTCAGGCCCCAATGGAATACCTTTAAATCAGGGAAGGGGGGGAGGGAGGGGGGAATTAGAAAGAGCTATGATCCATTCAGCTTCCTATTAGTCAGTCAAAATCAAAAGGGAATGGATCACTTGGACCTGCAACCAGGGTCCACTGTATTCTATCCGTCAGTACTTGATAAAGTACTTAAAAAACCCTCATTCACGTAGGCAGGTCGTGTGGCGGTTTATCTTGATTCTCCGCCTGTATCAGATACGTGACAGCATCATCATTGGGTCTCTTTTTGTATGCTTCATCCACCTGGAGGGAACCACTGGTTTTTACAGTAGTGATCAGTAATCGGTGGTGAGTGAAAGGTGCTCAAGTGAAGTGTGTTGTTTAAAAAGTGATCATCATACTCCCTAAAAATAAATTTTTTATTCCGTTTGGTGTATGAGAAGACTGTATAAAAAGTGAAGTTCGTGCAGGGAGGGACTGTTTGAGTCCACCGCACTATCGTAGTCCAATTCGATGGTCGACATGTTTCAGCCCTTGCAGGTGCCCCTAAGGGGTCGTTGGGCTTTCTTCAGGACCTAAGAACAGTATGAGAATTGGGTATTGTCCAATTCAGAATGTTATTTTTCAGAGTGTGAATACTCTGAATTTGAGGTCGATAGTACCTAGAATGAAAGAGACAGGCAGTGGTGATGATGAGTGCAGTGGTGATGATGAGTGCAAATAAGTTACTTTAAATAAATTGTTTTAAAAATAATTTAAAAAATATTTATGGGTCTGATGGTGATGTTCGCTCTTGTTCAACTTGAACATGTAGTACGAAAGATAAGCAAACAGGAGAAAATAGCAATTCTTTATATCTTTAAGCAAACAAGAGAAAATGGCAATTCTTTATATGCTGTTTTACCTGTTGAAAGTTGTAGGAGTAATGTCAAATGTAAACGCGAAACGATCAAAATGAGCGCGCACTACATTGAACAGGAACACTCCATCAATGACCTAAACTGGGTTATTATTGAGACACTAACTGGGACAACCCAAAATGCAGAGAAAATTCTCTTTGAAAAAGAGCAGAGATGGGTACACCGTCTTAAGACAGACATCAGGTTTAAATGATAACATTCCCTGGCTTAGCATAAAATGATCCCTTTTCTAATTGCTACATTCGAAAAACCAACCTTCCCTTGGGTGTTGTTTTTTAATCTGTTTTTTAATCCGTTTTTTAATCCATTGAAAACCATCCCCTCTGCATTGCACTCCATTACTGTTAAGTTTACCAGAAACAACTCTTAACTTCAAAGTCTTTATCACTAAGAATATAGACCCACGTAAGTCTTGTGTTACTTTTCACGACGAATGATGCAGTATAATGACTGCGTGTGGGTAATGTTTTTTAAGAAACCAACCTCTTTCTGGGTGTCTTAATTTATTGAAAACCATCCCTTTTTCATTGAACTCAATTATTTTTTAACAAATACCAACATTTCTAGAAACAACTCTGAAACATCAGTGTCTTTTTCACTAAGAACATAGACCCACGTAAGTCTTTCGTTACTTTTCACGACGGATGATGTAATTTAATGACTGCGCGTGAGATCGCGCGCCACCCGGGTCTCTGAAACAAGCGCCAGCACAAGTCGTGCAGTCTGCAGACGAGGTAGGATCACCGCTGGACTCCGCAATTGAAGACACGTAATGTACACAAGAGCAAAACGCTAATTTAAACTTTATTTAAATCCAACAGCAGGTATTGCGCTGTCAGCCGCCCGTTGAAGCCCTAATCAGGACTTCCAAAGGTACGCATTTTGGAATGGTTGTCTCATGGCGCTTTGTACCGCTTTTACCCGCGCTCAGAGCGCCTGCTTGTAATATTAGTTAACAGACTCCCGTCTGATACGCATGCCTTTGACCGCTGTCACCCGCACGAAAAATTAGAAAAATCGCTTTTTTGACGCCTATAACACATGCGCGACTCTGCCACTGATACCTTCCCTTAATCGCATCTCCTTAATGCAGTATCTTTAATATACGCATTCTGCTTAAGGGAGTGTAATTATATCAAGTAGTCATAAAACTTTACACTGACAAATAAAGAATGGCACATCCTCAGCCGAGCACCTAAGGGACTGGCCTAACATGCACCAAGTTTAAAAAAACTTTAACATTGAACTTGGGCCAGTAAAATGAAACACAACTGAACGCATGACACTGAACTATTAGTCCTACACGCGATCAGTCTCCTGTGCGAATCAATCTGTTTCATTTACATTCCTATATAAGTCGCTACAACTTTCAACAGGTAAAACAGCATATAAAGAATTGCCATTTTCTCTTGTTTGCTTAAAGATATAAAGAATTGCCATTTTCTCCTGTTTGCTTATCTTTCGTACTACATGTTCAAGTTGAACAAGAGCGAACATCACCATCAGAACCATAAATATTTTTTAAATTATTTTTAAAACAATTTATTTAAAGTAACTTATTTGCACTCATCATCACCACTGCCTGTCTCTTTCATTCTAGGTACTATCGACCTCAAATTCAGAGTATTCACACTCTGAAAAATACCATTCTGAATTGGACAATACCCAATTCTCATACTGTTCTTAGATCCTGAAGAAAGCCCAACGACCCCTTAGGGGCACCTGCAAGGGCTGAAACATGTCGACCATCGAATTGGACTACGATAGTGCGGTGGACTCAAACAGTCCCTCCCTGCACGAACTTCACTTTTTATACAGTCTTCTCATACACCAAACTGAATAAAAATGTTATTTTTAGGGGGTATGATGATCACTTTTTAAACAACACACTTCACTTAAGCACCTTTCACTCACCACCGATTACTGATCACTACTGTAAAAACCAGTGGTTCCCTCCAGGTGGATGAAGCATTCAAAAAGAGACCCAATGATGATGCTGTCACGTATCTGATACAGGCGGAGAATCAAGATAAACCGCCACACGACCTGCCTACGTGAATGAGGGTTTTTTAAGTACTTTATCAAGTACTGACGGATAGAATACAGTGGACCCTGGTTGCAGGTACAAGTGATCCATTCCCTTTTGATTTTGACCCAATGGAATACCGCCAGAACTATATAAACAGAACGCAGACTTGTTAAACCCCCACCTCCTCAATATGTTTCTAGAAGCGCAAAAGGCGGGCATCCTTCCACGAGATCTCCGAAATGCCACAATAGCGGTAATTCATAAAACGGGCTAGGCTCCAGAGAGGTGCAGCTCTTATAGACCCATATCGTTACTGAACACTGAAATTAAAAATTTTGCCCTCATATTAACACGTAGATAGGCTTTCCTGTTTTCAGTTTCTATTTTTGGTAAATTCTGGTGGTGTTTTTTCAGTGTTTTCCAGTGATTTCCATACCTCAAAAAAACAGTGCTATTCAGGGGTTACTCATTTTCGCGCCATAAAAAACAACTGAAAGTGTTTTGCCGGTGTTTATGGAACGCTTTGCTTTTATTATTGCTTTTTCCATTTTTCTTCAGAAATTGTATACTGCTCTACATTTCAGAAGCTTAATACAGTCATGATATACTTTCCATTGTCCTTTGATTCTGCAGCTCAGATTTAACAAGCATTTGCAATGCAATAGGTCTCGCATTTATGCGAGTTTAAGCTATTGGCATTGTAAATGACAAAGCCTTTTATTTATGTTTTAAAAACGAAAGCAAAAATAAAAGGCTCAAACTCGCGTAAACGCAAGACCTATTGCATTGCAAATGCTTGTTTTAAATGAAAGCATGAATTGGTCACTCAGCAAGTGTTTGTCAATAAATATACGTAGAGAATTTTTTTAAAAGCTATGATGAAATTGCAGTGTGGCCGAAGGGGCCAGTGGTGGCTGGTGACATTTGTAAGTGGTGGGGCGTAAAAATATTGGCATACTGCACCGCAGCGAGCGAGCGTAGCAAGCGAGCCCGAACAACCTAAGGAGGGTTCGGGGGGGTTCTCCCCCCGAGAAAATTTTGAAAAAAGAGTGGACAAATGGTGCATTTTCAAGCAAATTTGAGAATGCAGGAAGGTTAATAAAGCAATTGTGAAAGTGCAGTTATTACATTAATAAAGAGATGTCATATAACATAGGTAGCTGCTTATTCAAGCTTTCTTTCACCCCATAGTCCAGCAGGGTCTTGATACAAGACAGATAAGAGAAAAAGCAGTGTGGTCCTCGACCAGGAAGACACTCATATTTCGTTGGTAAGAAGTCAAAGGATTGGTCAAATTGAAAACCTGAAATGCAATGTGCAATCAATCAATTTGCAAGTACATCTCATCTATGTTCAACAAGCCATGTTTTACCCATGATTGGAATTGTGAATCACCAAATAAACTGAGCCACTGCAATCAAAAGCAGAGGGCCTCCTCAAAAAGTATGCCCTTAAGAGAGTTCTCTCATCTCATGTCCTCTCTATATTTTCTCTGGAAGTTGAAAACTCATCACAGTCTACTGCACAAACCTGAACCCTTCTGCATATTCCAACTCCCCTTATATTTTCCAGGCGAAAGTTTTCTCTATGTTTTGATAGATAAAAAAGCAACTGCATTGTTTGCTTTAGAAGTCATCACTGGTTTGAGTGGCTAGTAAGTGAAAAACACAGAGGACTTAAGGGTTCTACTTACTCCCCACTTCCTCACTGGCTGATTCCCTGTGTGCAGTGAGAATGTGCTTTCCCTGTATGATGTCATTACTATGCACCTCTTCTAGTCTCCAAGTTGGGGGTGGGATGGTTCCTCACGCAGCCCTGTTCTTTCTGGGAAGTTAAAACCATACCAATTTCTCCGGTTAAATGTGGTGCCCACTGTTTGGGAAAGGCGGAGGCGAGGGGACACTGCTATCGCTGGATAAGTGAGTGCCTGATTTATTTCCATGCCATTTCATCTTTAAAGTTATTCTGACAGTGGGAGCCTAGGGACCATTGGAAGGATTCGGTCTAGGTGTTTGTGGCCGTGGCGAAGAGCTTTTGTGGCTGGAAAGGGTAAATGTCAGTCAGCTGTTGTGTAGAATCGTTGCTACAGTCCTGGCGCTCACAGCAGCGGTCTTAGTTTCGTGGCTCCGATTCTGGGCCGCCTTCTCCCCCGGGTGCAGGAGAGGGGTTGGAAAAGGGCAACGAACCTAGCAGCGATGAAGAGCTGTGTCCCCACAGGCCCAGTTTCGGGTGTCCTGACGACAATTTACTGCGGAGCTTTGGCTTGGAGGGCTGAGGGCAGCGTTAATGCGAATGCCTGCCCTGGTCCCGTGAAACCTCTTAGAGTCTGAGGCTGAGGAGCAGATCCAGCGGACCAGGAAGACAAGGACAACGTGCAGGACACAAGTCCTAAGGAAAGTAGTGAGGGGCTGATTATCATATGGAAATCGCAATAACGTCACAGAAAGTGACATTACATGAAGTGATACAAGTAGGTATAATAATTGTCTCTTAAAAGATCAAGGGCCTATTTACAAAAACGACGACGTATCAATAACAAAAGTGAAAACAACATTTTTTGGTTTTATTTTGTATACATCAAGAGCGTATGTTTTTACACATATCCGATTGTAACTAAGCTCAGAAATCGCTGAAAGCAACAATATGTATAAACAGACAAGTGGACCTTGGAGAGTACATGTTTGAACTACTTTAAGTGGGTAAACTAAATGTGCTAGGTGTATCTTTTAAACATTAAAATTGCTGTTGATGAGTGTTTGTTTACTGCTGGCATCCTTTATCCAGCTCCAAAGCACATTAAAGTTTGTAAAGCAATAGAGCAGTTAATTTTGTCAAGTTTTCAGAGAATACATTCGAAGATGATCTCTCCTTGGCCATTGCCACAAATGAACTTGAAGCTGCAATCAGGATGGAGGCTTACAAAGACCTTGAGGCCAGGTTACATGCATCAAAGTGTTTGCAAAGGCAAGCAGCAGCAATGCTGGGGTACAAGGTGACACCTCTGAGCACTGGGCTAAGGACTACTGAGCACTCTTTCTAAAAACAGTTGGGGAACTCTGTACACCCGCTTCCAAATCTGACTTGTGCCATGATAGTGTACCTGTGAGCACATGCAACCATGAATCTACCTGGTGAACTCACTTCCCTGAAGCAAGAAAAGACCTAGTTAATCTCTGGGTCCATCACAATCATAACAAAAGTTCACAATTCTGCCTTCTTGGCATTGACCTCGAGTCTGTGGCCCTAGTCTCATGTGCTGGGGCTGGGTTTGATGGCATTCAAACACTCAACCCAAACCAACTTGGAACTACCCAACTTGGAACCAGGGTCCAGCAGCAGGTAGTCAAGTACCAGATCAGGTTTCTGAACGTATTTGTCACCCTAGAGAAACTGAAGTTTCCCTTAACCCTGGAGGCCACATTTTTCCAAAGGTCACCAAAATACCTTGGGCTGTGGCCATTTGAAGTTACCTCGGTATTCCTAACCAAATACACAAAATTCCCCATAATCCCAACAGAGTCAAAAAATCTGGTTATGATTAGCCAGTTCTAAAATGCATGCAGAGCCACGGAATTATGTGATTCTATAGCCTTGAATGCAGCGCTTTCAACATAATTATATTTTTGCCTCATTTGCCACATAATCCATCATCTGCTGCATAATATACAGATTTACCAAAATAAATAATTGTTGTAGCTCAAACAGATCAAAAGTTACCAAAAATGTGGGGGCGCGAGTTGCCACCAGAGGAAGGCCCTACCCGAGAAGTTTGACTGATCACATTTCAATTGCTTATTGCTGCATGTGAGTGTTAAACTGTTACTAATAATTCGGAACCTTTACCCATATAGTGTTAGCATGTAGCAAAAAGACAAAATAATGCAAGAATACTGTCACAAGATGCGTTGCATTACGCCAGATAATTTGCCTTTTCTTGCCACCTAATTTAGTTAACTCTGAGCATAATTTGACCCCCGCCACTAAATGCCAGGTGCCCGTGATACAGGATGATGACAAAATTATCACGTTGTTCCAGTAACCCAGAGCACTAAAAACAAACCTTAACAGAACTGGCCACTTACTACCTATTGGTTTATTTATCCACTTGGTAGTCGCAATCCGGACCTGCAAGCCCTGTAGGCCCCCCAGCACCAGCGAACAGTTACTAAATATGCAAACATTGTCTGTGACTGAAAACCCCAAACTGCAGTAGATCTATTGTGCCCATGTTAACTGTGTGCTTGGTAAACATAGGGTTTCTTCTGGGCGAACAACACAACAGAACGTTTTCATATATTTGAGTGTAAATGATCAAATGGAAGCAACAAAAAGACTACAACTCCCAGAATGCTCTGGTGCATTAAATGAAAGATTCTAAAAGTGTTTCCACTCTGTGGCCTGAAATAGCAACTGTAGTAAATGAAAACAATTGAAGACAAAGAAGCGATTTAACTAACCACTCCCTCCCGTCCACCCATTCTAACACCTCCTGTTCAGTCCTCTGAGGAGGGGGAAGGGAGACTCGGGGCTGATGGGGGTGATGGCGCCCCAGTTTCAACGTTGTTTTATTCTGTGTGGCTACAATTTGTGCTGAACGGGGCCAGTAAAAATGTGTGCACTGCAGGACGAGGGCTCTTTCTTCCCTTCGGGGGATGCTCGGCACAGGGCCGGCTGCGCTTAGCATATCAATGCGCAGGGTCGGGGTCTGCGCTGGGGTCATTCTAGCAGCCACCTATTGAGCCAGCCCTGGTATTTAAGCTGTAGATGTGGGCCAGGGGCTTAAAGGGGAGGCCTTTTCATCCCGTTACCGGAGCCGACCAGTCACTCGAGGTGAGTATGCGCAGCTCTGGGTCCTCCGGGTCTGTATCCCTCTGTGTCCATCTCTTAACTAACAGCGGTCACCGGCATCGGGTGTGTCTACGGGTCTCACGGGCGCACAGGGTATGTTTTCCGGTCATACTGAGTGTGTATCATCCTTACATATCCAACAGGCACACTGAGTATGTCACCCCCCACCCCACCAGCGCCACGGGCATGTTGCCCATCACACTGGCTGTGTACTAATTGGTCACACTTGGAAAGTATGCCATAGCCACATTGGGTGTGTTTTCACCAGACACTGTAGGTAGTACACACCGGTCAGCAGTGAATATGGTAAGTAGGACCAGACAACATTAAAATTATAGGGGAATTTTGTGTTACACTTGTTGCGGGAAATTTCCATAATTATGCCACATCGCGTAATTACGCTGCCATTCATCACCGGGGCGAGAGGTGAGAAAAGGCCGTTTTATTACAACCTGATAGGTGCTCCCCTTTAAAACCCCATGCTTGCAGCCGCGGCTCGCAGTACTCGGGGGGGGAGGGGGGCCGAGGGAGAATACAAAATTTAGCAAACTTACCTGACCGCCTCTGCTCCTGGTCCGCGTTGCAGCAATGGCGCCTCTTCGATCAGGAGTGGAGTGGCAACCCCTCAGCCAATCCTGGCGCTGCTGCAGCGCCAGGATTGGCTGAGGGCACGGTTACTCTTCGCCCGCCGCCTGCCCATTAGGAGTCCGAGGGGCTCCTAATGGGCATGCGCAAGCCAGTGGAAACACAAGTGCGCATAATTGGGCACGGGCGAAAAATTCGCTCACCTTCCCCACTCATGCGCACTTGTGCTGCTGCCTGTCCCTGGCTGGTCTGCAATGCACGTCAGTCAACATGACGCCGGACCGCCCACCCCCTTCAGACTCTGAAGGGGGTGGGCGGTCCGACGTCATGCTGACTGACATGATTGTCAGACTCAGTTCCCCCTCGGTGACGGAGATGCCGAGGGAGCTGCGGGCACGGGCGGGGGGGGGGGGGGGGCAACGCCCCAACGGACGCACCGCCCCTGGAAGGGGCATATGCAAGTCAAAAAAATGGGGTTAAGAAAAAGACTTCCTCTAGCAAAAAAAAAAAAAAATAAGTATTTGGGGCTTTGTTGTTGCACTTGATTTTTTTGTCCGACAGTGATGGTAGCTTTTGCTCTTTTGACTGCTCTCCAACAGGATTGTGTAGCAAGTGCTGAAATGCAATAAGGTACTGTTAGGTGCACCATGTGCTGGGCGGCGTATTTTAACTCCATGTTAATGAGGCTACTGTTCTGAGTACATAACTCAGAGTGTGATGTTTTACAACTACTACACTCCTTCTCCAGTCTCCATTATTTATAGGCAGAATATGTCATGGAAGCTCATAATTTGGAGATAATAGCAAATATACAGCACATTTAAAAAACAAGCAAGAAACTTGAGCATGCCGCCTCTTTCCCCGGTGCCCACCTCCGTCGCCCACTCCTTTATTAACAACAACAAAGCCTTGTTAAGTAAATGGTCTTTTTAAAGACCTGTGAAGTACTCGGGTGCGGCCACAGTAAGACAGACGGCAGACCACAACATCTCCTCTCCCCCCACGTGAGCCAGGCAGGGGGCCTGGTGTTGCTCTGGCCCTTGGGCCATTCACACCTCGGCTCCCCATGTGCGGGACCAGCCCAGAAGCACTATTTTCCCCCGACACCTCCACGCCAGGCCACCACAGGCAGGTCAATGGTTTGTAATGCTTTGGCTCCATCAAGTGGCCAAGTGGTGCAACAACTATGAAAATCAGTGACACTCGGTTTAAACCAGGTCAGCTGATTTTCATCCGGTAGGGTACTGTCGGGCACAGTCAGTTTTAACCGATTTCCGGACAGCCTACCCGTAGATTAACAGCAGTCATACCCAACCTTATCCACCATGATCAATCCGGTTTTATGCCCAAAAGGTCAACTAGACTGAACCTACGTCCACTACATAACTGGCTAGAAGTTGTGTCAGGCCCGATCCACATCTAATATTCTCGTTAGATGCTGAAAAAGCCTTCGACACAGTCCACTGGCCATTCCTCATGTCGACCCTTGAGAAATTCAGATTCGGTCCCAAATTCCGACACTGGATAGCTCTCTTATACGAACAACCAGTAGCCTGTGTACGAGTGAATGGAGTGACCTCTATAAACAAAATTTTTATTGTTTTACAATATATAATTGTACAGGCATCTCCAAACTATACATGCAACAATATGCATTTATAATGAAAAATTAGCAGAGTAATCATGTCTTTGCTGGTGACATAACTGACATATACTTACGCATTTGTTTAATTATTCATAACAAGGGAAATGTCTATTAGAAAATAATAATCATAGAACGCACGTTATTGGCATCCGATGTTCTAATAGAACCCCATTTTTGTGACCCCAACTAATCAACCCTCCCTTCCCTCCCGTCTATCCCACCCCCCCTGGGCGTGCCACATATAGCTTTAGTCGTCTTGAATGGAGTGACCTCTAGAGAGTTCACTATTGGACGTGGTACTAGACAGGGATGCCCCCTATCCCCACTGCTTTTCGCCCTCGTATTAGAGCCTCTAGCGTGCACAATCCGGGCGGGGATATCAGGCTTCCAAAGGGACATGGGCGAGACTACAGACCGACGTATATGCCTGTACGCAGACGATATCCTTCTCTATATCACTAACCCCAAGAAACCCTCCCATGTATCTTTGAAACATTTGAACGATATGGGGAACACGCAGGATACAAAATTAATTGGGAAAAGTCCTGTCTATACCCAGCAACCCAAGGCTTTGAACCACATGAGGCCTGGGGCAGCTTAAAATTGAAAAAGAAGGGATAAGATACCTAGTTATACACGTCTCAGTAAATAGACTCAAAAGCCTAAATCAGAATATATATCGAGCTATCACGGAAATTTAACGCTGACAGAGATGGAAATCACTGCCCGACACTTCTAGGGAAAGCAGCATTATATAAAATGACAACACTGCTGGAAATTCGTTATCTACTTCAGATAGCATACTACCCTTTACCTAAAGAGGTTTTTGCTAAGGTTGATGGGGCATTAAGGATGTTCCTGTGGGACGGTGGTACCCCCAGAGTGGCATTTGCCACTCTGCAACGAAATCAATACAACGGGGGGATATCACTTCCGGATATTAAGGCATACTACTGGGCAGCCCATTTAATTGTCAATAATGACTGGGAGCACATGTCATGAGATCACCCCACATATGCACTAGCGTAAACAATTTGAGACACGCACGCACATTCACTACATTTATGGAGGAAAGGGAGCTAGGCAATTACTGGCAGCTACACATATCAATCATCAATCAGGCGTTAGTTAAGCGCGACTACTCACCCGTAAGGGTCTCAAGGCGCTGGGGGTAGGGGTAGGGGGTGCAGGTTCCAGTCCATCAAGGAGGGGGGTCTGTCAAAGAGCCAGGTTTTGAGGTTTCTTGCGAAGATGGGAAGCGATGTTGTCTGTCGGAGGTGGAGCGGAAGGGCGTTCCAGGCTCTGGCCACGAGGAAGTAGAAGGAGCGGCCTCCCGAACTGGTCTTTCTGGTGCGGGGGACCACGGCGTAGGAGAGCTGCGCTGATCGTAGGATCCTTTGGGATGCGTGGAAATTGAGTCGGCTATTCAGGTATGCTGGTCCGGTGTCGTGGAGGGCCTTGTGTGCGTGGGTGAGCATCTTGAAGGGGACTCTGGCCTCGATGGGGAGCCAGTGGAGTGTGCGCAGGTGCTGGGAGATGTGGTAGTGTCTTGGCAGGTTGAGGACCAGTCTTGCGGCGGCGTTCTGGATGTTCTGTAGCTTGCGGGTGAGGTTTTTGTTTATTCCGGCGTAGAGTGTGTTGCCGTAGTCGAGTCTGCTGGTGACCAGGGCGTGAGTGACGGTCTTTCTGTGTTCGAGGGGGATCCATTTGAAGGTCTTACGTAGGAGGCGGAGGGTGTGGAAGCAGGATGACGAGACGGAGTTGATCTGGCGGTCCATTTTGAGCTCGGAGTCCAGGATGATTCCCAGGTTGCGTGCGTGGTCCGTGGGGGTGGGTGGGTTTCCGAGGGCGGGGGGCCACCAGGTGTCGTTCCAGGCATCGGGGATTGGGCCCATGATGAGTACTTCTGTCTTGTTGGTGTTTAGTTGTAGGCAGCTGTTTTTCATCCATTTGGCGACGGCTTCCATGCCTTCTCGAAAGTTGTGTCTGACGGTGTTGGGTTCGTTGGATAGGGAGAGGATGAGTTGGGTGTCGTCTGCGTATGACACGATGTTGAGTCCGTAGGTTCTGACGATTGGGGCGAGTGGAGCCATGTAGACGTTCAAGAGCGTAGGGCTGAGGGAGGACCCCTGAGGGACTCCGCAGGTAGTTGGTGTAGGGTCCGAGAGGAAAGGGGGGAGTCTGACCCGCTGCGTTCTGCCGGAGAGGAAGGAGCGGATCCATTAGAGGGCCTTGTCCTGGATCCCTGCGTCGAGGAGTCTGCGTATTAGGGTGCGGTGAGAGACTGTGTCGAACGCCGCTGAGAGGTCGAGGAGGATGAGGGCTACTGTTTGTCCTTTGTCCAGTAGGGTGCGGATGTCGTCTGTTGCGGCGAGGAGGGCGGTTTCCGTACTGTGGTTTTTTCTGAAGCCGGATTGGGAGGAGTCGAGGATGTTGTGCACACAAGTTACGATAAATGCGTGGAAGAGAGCAGAAAGACAGATGAAATGGAATGATCGAATCACAAAAGAAACAAGGGACGAGACTTCGAGAATTCTCAAAACTAAGGGGCTTTGGGAAGTGGAACCTGTTGGGCATCTCTAAAATTATAGACATATTAGATGGTAAAGAGCTATCCACCTTTTCACATCTGCAAAGGGAATATGAGCTGCACCAGAAACAATATTACAAATATATACAAATGACGCACGCTTGGAGAACTCAAAGAGTGGACATGGAAAACATCCCTGATTATGCCCCACTAGAGGGGAGACTTCTCATGGGGGAAATTACTGAAAAAGCGGTCTCATGGACTAATAAAACCCTATTAAACAATAAGCCAGATAATCTCATAAAACTGAGGGCAAAGTGGGAACTAGAATTGGGAGCCATGGAAGACCTTGACTGGGAGGCAGAGTTGATGCACCCACGAGAAGTCGCTATCAAATCCAGTCTCCGCCTTATCCAATTTAAGGTACAACATAGGACCTATTATGATAGATCCCGTATACACAAAATGGGAAGGGCTGATACTCCCGGCTGCCACAGATGCAATCATGAGGAAGTCACATACATACACACAATTTGGGAATGCTCAGTGATACAGGGATACTGGAAAATCACAACTGCAGAGCTTGTGGAAATACTAGGCGAACCAATACCCATGGACCTTCCTAGAATAGTTAATATTAGCGAACTTAGGCCTAGTGGTTGCAAAACGAGATCTAGCACGCAACTGGGGTAAGGCAATGCCACCCACGTTACACGAGTGGAGAAGTGGAGTGGACTTATATATGGCTGGGGAAAAAACGAAATATAAAGCCCGTGGATGTCCAAAGAAGTTTAAGAAAATTTGGGACCCCTGGATACTGCACTATGGACTCCCGGGAGAGGGAACACATGGGGTCAATCAATCTGAACCGCAAGGTAATGCGGAAGAGTAGGGGGGAGGGACAGTGTCATTGGGAGAATGAAGCACACACATCGCTAGAATATGTGAATGTGATGTGTGACTAAAATTCCTGTTGATTACGCCATGGTAATTTTATATTTAATGCTTAGTTGTATGTGCTATACCTGTATTAAAAACAAAAATATTTTCTGTAAAAAAAAAAATAAAAAAAAAAAATGTCCATGCAATCGAAAAGAACAGTAAAAAAAAAAAAAAAAGGGGGAAAAAGCTGTCTGCAACAACCAGAGGCTTCCTGGGAGGAGGTTGGCGCAAGCGACTTTACAGCACTACATACCACAACCAAAGGCTTCCTGGGAGGAGGTTGACGCATGCGACTTTACAGCACTACATACCACAAACCGATGCTTATGGGGTAAAATTTTCCATTTGTGGCATGTGTAGCTGTAGATACACATGCTGTGCATAGAATGTAAAGCAATTCCCCCAATAAGGCAGTGCCTAGCCAGAGGATGTTGCATAACATAGGAAAAATGTGTGCAGGACAGCTTGGCCCACTTGAGCTTGCTGTCTCGCTAGGACTTGCACACAATAGTGTTTGGTGAATGTGTGCGGTATGGACCAAGTAGCTGCTTCACAGATCTAACCTACTGGAATGTTGCCTAAGAATGCCACTGGCGCTGCTTTTTTACGTGTAGAATGCAGCCTTGGAGGAGCAGGGGGCTGCCTATTGGCTGTGGCATAGTAGGGTTGAATACACTTGACTAACCTGTGAGCTATTTCTACTTTTGAAATGGCGGTGCTTTTGTGCGGTTTTTGGGAAGGCTACAAATAGCGGTTGTGTTTTATGAAATGGTTTTGTCCTATCTATGTAGTATATGAGGGCCCTCTTTACATCTAGTGTGTGAAGTGGCCTATCTGCTACTGAGTTTGGATGTGGAAAGAACACTGGTAGTTCTTTCCACATTAACCAGATAATAGAAGAGTTCACCTTGGGCAGAAATTCTGGATTACTCAAAAAGGACTATCCTGTCAGCGTGTACCTTAAAAAAACGTTCCTCTAATGTGACGGTTTGAATTTCGATTACACACTAAGGGAAGTGATGGCAACTAAGGCGGCCACCTTCCAGGATAAAACTTGTAGAGGGCAAAAATAAAGGGGCTCCCATAAGTCTTGTGAGGACTATATTGATATTCCAGGAAGGGACTGAGGTTATCTTGGGAAGGATAACCGGTTTGAGCCCTTCCACTGAAGCTTTAATAACGGGGATTCTAAACAGAGAGGAGTGCTCCCTGTTTTGTAAGTATGCTGGCACTGCAGCTATAAGTATGCGAATGGATGTGTAAGCCAGGCCGGAGTGTTGCAGGTACAACAGGTAGCAGACAATATCTTGCACTGTTGGTTCTAGGGGGTCAATGTGCATTTATAGATTGTGGTGGACAAACATCTTCCACTTTGCAGCATAACAGGACCTAGAAGTAGGGTGAAGGGCTTCCCTGAGAATGAACATGCACTCTGGATAAATTCAGATAACCAAACTCCAGGAACTCAGGAGCCAGATCGCTAGATTGAGCTGTCTGGGGTTGGGATGTCTCGAGGTACCCCGGTGATGCGTGAGAAGGTCCAGCCTGTTGGGGAGCTTATCATGAGAAACTATTGAGAGTTCAAGGAGAGTCGTGAACCAAGGTTGTCTGGCCCACGTGGGAGTCACCAGAATTAAGGTGAGGGAGGTCTGCCCAAGCTTCCGAATCACGAACGCAAGGAGTGGAAGAGGCGGAAAAGTGCAAGCAAATATCTCTTACCAATTCTTCCACAATGTATTTCCCATGGACTGTGGGTGTGGAAACCAGGAGGTGAAGCTTGAGCATTTGGTTTTTTCAGTAGTTGCAAACAGATCTATGTCAGGAAACCCCAACGTTGAAAGCAGGGGAGCAGGACTTCTGGGAGGAGTTTCCACTTGTGGACTTGTCGCTACAACATGTTGAATGGTTCTGCAAAGTTGTTGTCCACTCCTGGAAGGTATTCTGCTAGGAGTTGGACCATGTGGGGAATCACTTATCGTCCTGAACAGTGATGTCCTGTAGATGCACTCCCCAGCCTGAGAGAGGCATCCATGATGGTCACTTGGGGAATGTGGTCTAGGAAAGGCCTGCCTCGCAACAAATTGTTGCTGTTCTACCACTACAGAGAGTGATGGATGCTAGCCTTTATCAACACTAGATTTTAACATAGACCCTCTGTTTATGACCACTCTGCTACCAGGCACTCTTGGAGCGGATGCTTATGTAACCGGGCATGTGGAACTATGGCAATGCAAGAAGCCATCATGCCGAGAAGGCGCATGACTGAGTACCATTAGTTGTTGACCTGGCTGAAAAACAGTCAGCAGAGACTGAAAGGCTTTTACCCGAGCAGGACTGGGGTAAGCTTTTCCAGTGATTGAATTCATGGTTGCCTCTAGGAAGGGTTGTATCTATAGTGGACGAAGATGGGATTTTCCAACATTGATGGTGAAGCCCAGATTGTGAAGATCTAAAGTGATCTGCGTGTGAGCGAGACACTGCTGCTTGCCTGCACTCTTTATTAGCCAGTCGTAGAGGTAAGGGAAGAGATGGACGTCACTTCTTCGTAGATGAGCAGATACCACTGCCAGACATTCGGTGTAAATTCTACCACCACCAAAGGCTAGTACCTTGAATTAAAAGTGCTGTCCACTTCGCATGAATCTAAGATAGCGGCAATGTGCAGGGTGGATTGTGATGTGGAAATAGGTGTCCTTCAAGTCGAAGGCAGTCACAAAGTCACCTTACTGCAGAAGTGGAATGACATCTTGGAGCGTGGCCATGCTCCAACAGGATTTACTTGTTGAGGAGGCAACGGTCGAATGTGCCTGGGAGACCAGTCTTTTTTTGGAATCAGTAAGTACAGGGAGTACATCCCTGTGCCACATCGATGAGGCAGCACAGGCTCTACGGCTCCCTTGAGCAAAAGAGAACCCAGCTCCTCTTGGAGGAGATGTTGGTGCTGAGAGGAAAGGGAGTGTTTGCATGGTGGAATGTTTGGTGGAGTTGCAGTGAGCTCTAGACAGTAACAGTGCTCTGCAATGGCCAGGACCCACTGGTCTGAGGTGGTGTTTTGCCACTATAAAAGGAACCCCTGCAAACGCCCACCTGCCAGGTGTTGTATGATTGGGGGAAGGGAGACGGAGTCACTGCTTAGAATGGGGGGGGGGGCTGCCTTAGCCACTCCACCTCTACCACTGCCTTTGGAATTGTTTTGCCTGTATGTACCCCTGGAATACCCTTGGGATGCTTTGGGTTGCTGTCTGATAGGAGGAGGAAGCCTCTGGGGAGGTGGCTTTGGCGCTGACATGAAGCTGTGGCAAAAAGTGGAACGAGGAGATGGTGACTGGAGAGCCCCCATCGCTTTGGCTGTTATCAGTGTCTTTTTTGATTTTCTGAAGCATCTGATCAACTTGTGGGCGGATGAGGTGTTCTCCATGGAACAACATCTTGATCAGATGCTGTTGAACTTCTGGCATAAAGCCAGAGGTATGAAGCCAAGCATGCCTGCATATGAAGACACTGGAGTTTACTCCCCTAGCGGTGTCAGCTGCGACAAGGGAGCATCTAATGGAAGTTTGAGATGGTCTGCCCTTGCGACACAATCTCCTGAGCCCACGGCTAGTACTGATCAGGGATGTGTTGTATGAACTCCCCACTTCATCCCAATGGGCACAGTCATACCTTGCTAACAGCCCTACAGAACAGGCAATGCACCAATGAGTCACAGACTGGGCGGCAACTCTTCCCTGCAATGCAATTTTTTAAAACATTTTGTCTGTGAGAAGGGCGTCGCCTGTGCGTCGGCTCGTTTGCAGACGGCATGTACCACCGTGGGAGTTGGCCTTTAATGTAGGGTGGGTCAGATGGCAAGGGCTTATACTTTTTGTCAGCCCTTGGAGTGACAACTCTGGCTTTCACTAGGTCCTTAAAACACCTTCTGTGTTAACTTAAGCAAGTCCTAAATCATTGGCAGGAATTGGGTGGCCCGCTGAGTCTGGGAGAGCGCTTCCACCAAGAAGTATTCCTCTTCAGGTATGGAGTGTAAATCCACCTTGTGGGAGGCGGCTGCTCTCTGAATAACCTCATGGTATGAGGTGGAGTCGTCAGGAGGGGAGGGTTTGGCAGGGTACTGTTAGGGTCGTTGGGCCCTGGAGGAACAACTTCATAACCATCCCAGGGATCATCATGGGGATCTTGGTCATACTGGACTACACAGGAATCTAAGGGTGGAGGACCTCCCGCCCCCTCATATGATGAATTAGTAGACCCCTGTTGGAGGAAGTGGTAATGGTGGAGATGGCAGCAGTGAGGGAGTAGGAGGAGGACGAGGAGGAAGAGCAAGAGTAGCAGGTCTTGGAGGCAGTGGACTGGTGCACCTATCATGTCTCTTTCCACTTTGGAGGCGGTGGATGCTCCAACACCAATTGCTCCTCAAACGAGAGCTGTCTATTGCAAGGGAGAGTCTGCTGCATTTGTGGTGGAGGCTTGGCAATAATCTTTCCCATGTGAAGGGGAATAAACAACCTTTGCTGCTGTGAGCCCAGTTACTCCTGAAGGTGCTGTAAGATGGGGCGTTCCGGGATATCGGAGTCTGCTGTGGACCGACGACTAGGCACCAAAGTCTGTTTCGGCTTCAAGGTCGCTTTCGACATCGATGTGTGTTTCAGCTCTGAGAAGTCCTTCGGTGCTGGCTTTGATTCACCAGAGGGTGGCAAAAAGGTGCTCTCGGCGTTGAGGTAGGCTGGAATTTGCTAGGCTGGCTCTGTGTCGGCTCTGATGCCTTAGGCTGGTATCGTTCATAGTTGGAAGGCAGTGGCTGCCCAGAAGGCTGTGTCCCCAAATGTGGGCTTGAGGCCCGGCTCCTGGAGGAGCATTAAGTGCCATATTGTAGTGTGTTACTCACTGTGGGTGTCTTCTGACGTTGAGCCGCTGTTGGCTGCAGATCTGGGTTTTCAGAGTCTGGTGGTGAATCAAGCTCTGGGCTGAAGTCGGTTGCCTGTCCGGCGTTGATTTCTTCCTTCGCTTACTCCATTTCGACCCCTCCCCGAATATGTCAGGGGGTATTCCCGTTGCATTGTTGTTCCATGGCATAGCGTGCGAGTTGACGGTCTCTATTTCAAATGGTCTTTTTCGACCGAAACGCTGGGCAAACAGAGCTGGAGACCTTGTTGTGGTCTGGGGACAGACAAAGATTGCAGATAGTGTGCTGGTCTGTCATGAGTACTTTGATGAAACATTCTCGAGCGCGAGCCTATGAAAGGGGCCCTTCAGGGGGCGGTGCGACATGCGGGCTTCGGGAACGCCCTCAGCGCGAAACCAAAGCAGTATACCATGACCGTGGGAAGAAACGTAGGTGCACTGAAGGATTGTACGAGGGCTACCAGGAGCAGAGAACTCGAGAGACCCTGACAAAGATCACCACACAGCATTGACTCAGAGCCCGGCAAAGCATGTACGAGCCCAACAGTGGAATAAAACAATTTAACCACTGAGTCTATGCCCATTGCAAACAAAGGGAGGAGTCACTATACCTCGTTACTCGAAAGACTTCTTTGAACAAGAACAAGATGCACACGTTCGAGCCCATTACTAGATGGCATGAGTATGCACAGCATGTGAATCTACAGCACTACATGCCAAGAACATATACATTTATATACACATACAAACTGCTCATATGTCCACTTAAACCTCAGAAGGTAACATTTATATTTGGCTTAACCCTTGGCCGCGGGGTGGGGGGAGGTGAGGGGAGGCTAGACGGTTGTGGAAGATGACGAGCAGTTCTTAGCCATCTACCGGTTATTACCACATAACTTTCAGAAGCTATGTCCTTCCATGAACTTCACAGCCTGCAAGCCCAATGGTGGCCCTCCAGGTTTTGGCTGTACTTTTTGTCAGCAGAGTTTACCTTTGCTGACAAGTGCTTGTGTGAAGTAAACCAGCAATCTGAGTGTGTGGCTAGTTCCCATTCCACCAGGCTTACAATGAAAATATCATTGGTGGCAGAGTTATTGTAGTCCAGGGACACGTCTTTTGGCCTGTAACCATGGGGAAACTACTACTGGCTCTTCCCTTTCCACTCTCCCATAACTGGTGTCCCTTGCTTATTCTCACGTGGGTAGTCAATGCAACATAGTGTTTGATAGTGTCCATTTGGACCACTGCATGCACAAGACAGTGGCATTCCTCCAGGGTGGACTAGAAGTCCCTCCGCTCAGGATCCGTTCTCCAAGATCAGTGATACAGGACTGTGTGAGGGTTGCTTTCAGTCCCTTTTTATTGTTCAGTGCAGGTTTCCTTCTGCTGAAGCGAAATTTGTGTAGGAAAAACCCCTTTTTGCCTGGTATTTGATGCAATTTTGACCGAAGTGCACTGGGTTCTTGCTAACCAGGTCCCCAGTGCCAGTGCTCTTTCCCTAAGGCAAGGTAATGGTTCAATTGTACCCAAATTGGCAAGACCTTTAGCACCTCTGTAAGTCCCTAGTAAATGGTACCTAGGGCATGAACACTAAAGAGGGCCACTAAGGGCTGAGCATGTATTGTGCCACCATAAGGCACCCACCACCAAACTCATGCAGACTGCCATTGCAGGTTGCATGAAATGGTACAAACAAGTGTGAAAACATGACATGGCACACACCCGCTGTGCCATGCCCACAGACACAGCATGAATATATGCAAGTCACCCCTACAGCAGGCCTGATAACCCTAAGACATGGTGCATTATATTGCATGTGAGGACATCTCATCCTTAGCAGATATGCCCCTGTGCTGTCTAGTTCAATTACTAGATAGTGCGAGTAAACAGGGAAGCCATCTTAAGTATATGTACGGGGCACTGGTCATTACGAGTTCCCCAGCTACATGATGCCTTTACTGTATCCTATGGTGTTTGGTGTCAAACACCTTGTCTTAATAAATCCATACTGATGCCAGTAGTGGCTTTATTAAGATATGCATCCAGAGGGCACCTTAAAGGTGCCCCGTGAAAACCTACCACTATCTAGTGTGTTGGCTGACTAGTATCCAGGGCCGGACTGGCCGAAGCAAGCACCGGGCGTTTCCCCGGTGGGCCGCTAGGGCGGGGGCCGGTTTTGGGCCCCTGGGGGGCCATTTTTGTTACCGGGGGTCGGCAAAATCGTCCGAAACCGGCCCTCGCAAAGAAGCTCGGCTGCAGCCCCCCTACCCCCAGGGGGGGCCGGCCGAGCAATTTGCCAGGGCCGGTTTCGGTTCCCAGTCCGGCCCTGCTAGTATCGTCCAGCCTGCCACCACAGACATGTTTCTTACCCCCTGCAGGTGAGAGCCCCCGCTCGATCTGAGGCAGGAATAATGCCTGCTCCGGAGGAAGGTGTTCACACCTCCTCCAGCAGGAAGGCTAAATATTTAGCATATCAAGGCCATGGCTTCAAAGCTCCAACCGCCTGTGATATGAGACCCTGACTTCTCCCAGACCTGGGAGGTGCCACCCCCTGGTCCTGAGGCCCATTTGGCACCAGGGCAGGCAGGACATTAGCTATGCAATAGGCGTGTTGCAAAACCAGGCTAGTCACACCCCTAAGGTAGGTTGGGAGATGTGCTCCATGAAAGAAGGATTCTACCATCTAGTTTTTGGTGGAATTAGGAACTCTGAGACAGGGTTATGTCCACTCCTCAGAGGAAATGGTCATATAGAGGGTGTAGTGATCCTAAGTGTAAGTAGCCCATTGGCTATTGCCCTTCACTCCCCTTAACAACCCTAAATTTTGTATTTAGGGCCCCCTGACATCAGGAACGGAGAGAACGCAAGAACTGAAGACTAGCTGTGGACTTGGCATCAAACCCTGCCTGGATGCTTCTGTCTCGACGATTGCAAAGACCCGACTCGTCCTGCAGCTGTGCATCTTCCAAAAGTCTTGGAGGGCTGCCAGCACTTGGCCAACCCATCAGCATTTCCCTTGAAGAGGAGGAGCCACTTGTCTGCAGGCACGGACTGCAATGTCAGGTTCACCGATCTTCTGACCACTGGGTCCACCGATGCAACAGCCGCCCAGGAGGAGGTCATGTCCGTCTACCCACCAAGTTTGGAGACACCAGGAGCCGCCCTGCACCAATACCCAGTGTACTGGACCCCTTGCAGGACCAAGGCTTGTTCAGTGTCCAGCCCGGACACCAACACCGCCAAGACCGACCTACTGACGAGGGACGTCAGCATCATCGAGGCCAGAATGGAGAGTGGCCCTACTGTTCTGTTTTGTCCTCATTTCCAGGTCGATTCTGAAAGTGAGAGCCTCCAACGCAAGCGATTTGCCGAACAAAACACCTTTGCACCCTTGCCCCAGAGACCCTCAAGAACCACCCCCCTCCCTTTGGGTTCAGACGGACTTGTCCCCACTTGCAGCATTTTTTTGCTTAGAGGTTTTTTAATAGACTTCAGCGGTATTGTTCGAGGCTACCCTTGTGACCAGCACTTCTGCACCTGGACGCACCAGGGCAGGTAACCAAAAACTGCTGATGGTTCTATGGACCTTGGCCCCTACTTACCTGAAGTCCAGAAGAACTACCCAGAAGAACTACCCATAGGATAACATTACCACATTCGAGGCTCATGTCTCAAATCTGACAGCTGTATTGTCTAAGAGTTTTGAAAATCGCTAACTCGAAAAGTATTTACTTAATCTTGTAGATCTTGCTGTCTAAATAAATATAAAAATATATGTAATTTTTCTAAATTGGTGTCGGATTTCCTTATTGAGTGTGTCTCATTTATTGACTCTGTGTGTGCAACAAATGCCTAACACTCCCCTCTAATAAGCCGAAGGCTGCTTTACCACACTACCAGAAATAGAGCACCTTGGAATTGCTAGAGCAAGCCCCTGTCCACTAGTAGGGGATACCTGGACTCTCTGCACAGTGCACCTCATTTTGGTATACTGTATAGTGAGCCACCTTCCTACAATGTGCCCCTCTCCCTTCATCTTGTGTTGCTGACTGTTGCCTGCAGCTGCGGCTCTGTCCGTCTCAAATCAGAAAAATACTTTAACCAGTTTAAAATGAGCTGACCTTGGGCTGTCTGTTCAAAAGGAAGCAAATGTTTAACACAAAGATAGAAGATGTACATGTCCCAGATTGGGAGAAGAATTCACATTATAAACAAAGCACACTTCTGGTCAACTACAACCTCCTGCTCTGGTTACCAAAAATACAACAAATACCAGAAGCGTAGTATTTGCTGGGTGACTGCTCTGAATAAGCGTGAAGACATGCTTAGATTCCTGAAAAACCTTGACCTGTGAACGATCTAGACTGCCGAAAGCAGATGAGCTGCCCAACCACTGGAATATGGCTCAACTCAATGACAGGCCTGCATTTAAGTCTTGATGCACTGTAGCCCTGCTCTCCAAAATACAATACAAATATCAAGTGCACAGACAACCATCATCTGGGCGGTGAAGCAGCAGATAAACTTTCCTGAAAATATCACTGCTGATCCTGCAGCATTCACGACCCCCCTCCACATACCATTAAGGTGCCTGTATATTCCCTCCACAGTCCGAGAGTAATCTAGAGTCTAATCTTTATATGCCTAGGGAGGAAATTGTTCTCAATATTTGGAGCTAGCCATTGTGATTCAGACAGTTTCAATATTCTCTGTAGCCTGTAAAATTCCAGACATCTCACCAATTAAATATGTGGCTATCCCTAACCTCAAAGTCCAGTCCCAAATGAGAAATGGTTAAGCTGGGGGAACAAGCGTAGTCCCCTGCCACCATGAAATTTCAACCATGAATGTTATGGGCCCTAAAAGTAAGCAAATGTTATGAGCCCTAAAATTAAGCAAATGTTATAGGCCCTATAAGTAAGCAACATCTGGAAAGTTCATTGATGGTGCTGATACACAATCAACCAAACATTTAAAAAACGTACTCAACCATTTAGTGCTATACAAATGCAACACAATGCAATTTACACCTGCCCCAGTACAAAAACAAGAGAACAACAGATCTCAGCTGGTCTCAAACTTAAACCGTGCCCTGCATGAACACGGTTTAGTTAAACTTGGTCATTGTTGACTTGGACTCACTTGACACTCTTAAACACTACTATTGCCTTTACTTAGGTAGAACCCTTGTGGTCTGGGTAAGGGAGACAGGATTTTGCCATTTTAAGACTGCAAGCCCAGCACCTGGAGCTTCAGGTAGCCACTCTTTCCAGTGCTGAAACCAGAGACCACTGAAACAGATGGTATAGCCAGATATGTAGCGAGATTGCTTCCTAGTATTATTGTCTGGGATCTTTTTATGGTTGTGATTTTTTTATTAAACATTGCGGTAAAACTGAAGAGTCCCAAAGATCCCAGAGTCAACAAGAACACAATTCCTTGGGAATAAGGATGACAATAGGGCCACCACTGTAGAGAATCTCCCACCAAGTACATTAATGTTATAGAAATGTTTGGGGACCCATCTCAGCAGCTGTATTTGCTAGTACCTTCTGGATTGCCATGCGTAGAATATTTTAACTGTTCGTCCAAATTACCTGTACGGAAAATGTTACTTGCCTTGTAAGGATCTGTTCGTAGCATGCAATGCTGTAGATTAACATGCTTTGCATACTCCAGGCTTTTGGTATTTGTCTCAGACATTAAAAGTTGTTTTTCGTCAAAGATGCTTTTAGTCACAGGCTATTTATAGGACTACTCTCTCAGTCCACAATGTGCATAGACACAGACTCCACCCTTAAATGTTTTGTAAAGCTGGTGCAAGTGGAGTGTACAGAATAATAGGTTTGTGCTCTGTGCAGTGTTAGTTGATAATAAATGTATATTTAGTGAAAAAACATGTGTTATCACTGCCCGCTTCTGGGGAGCAGGGTGAGTGCATGTGAATCCACAGCACTAGATGCTATGAACAGATGCTTGCAGGGCAAGTAGTTTAGTTTAAAACCTTTATTTCGGCCACAGACATAGCCATAAAAGTACAGCAAATAAAAAGTAAATCACATAATTAAAAGCAATAGATAGGCTCGGTCACCATAAAGGTGCCTTCATCATTGACTGCCATACATAAACAAGCATTTGCAATGCAATCAGTCTCGCATTTGTGAAAGTTAGAACTCTTGGCGTTGAAAATAACAATGTTTTTTACTTTTGTTTTGTTATTTGCAGTGGAGTGATCATATTTGCATAGTGCTATTGCCATTCGTATAACTATGCAGCGCTGGAGAACCACAAAATTAGAAATAGGTTATGAGGGAGGAGAGACTAGAGCAATATGCTGCCTGGAAAAAAAAAGTAACATCCTGAAAAAAGCAACCACTTATAGGGACTTCAAGATTAAGTACAGCATGTGAAATGTAAGCAGGAACAACATGGTTACCTTAACGCTTTCACACCTATTATTCAGAAATCAAGGAGTGTTTTTACCTGAAAAGTCAAGGACATGACTACAGAGCCCAGAAGGGACCTGTTTCAATGTCCATTGCTTATATCCTTACAAAACGTAAGCAGTATGGTTTAAAAAGACCACATACCTGAACACATAGCCGCGGTACACATTTTATAAACTAAAATTAGGAAAACAGCTCATAAAGATCACATTGAACGTTTTCCACTCTACGCATCAACCAGGTATTGCAGTACCGCCAGGAATGGTGCACTTCCCCACCCGGGGAAAACAATGTTGTTGAAAGAAAGATGATGAATCTAAAGTAGCACTTCACTGGTAAACTCTGTAAAGTGGAGCTAATGTGTGTGGGTGTGAATAAAACCAATCTGGCCAGTTTGCAACCACTCTGTCTTAGTTTATTTAGTTTTTTAATTTCTTTTTCGTATTTTGAACCTTTTTTACTCTCTCCATCCCAACGCTTCACTTTGGAATAGAAAAATGTCATAAAGACGACATTTGCAGCAAAAGTATTTTTCTTTTTTGGATCCATTCCATAGGGGACCAAAAATAAAGGAAAGGAGATGAAAGAGAGGGTTTCAGCAAGTGAGGAGGAGCGAGACAGAGAAAAAGAGAGGGAATAAAAGGAAGAAAGAGAGAGCGGGGCAGCTGCCAGCAGCAGAGCAGGAGAAGTGAACACTGTAGGGAGGCGGGCAGTGTGAGATAAGTGTGAGAGAAGGGGTTCATCGTATTCAGAAGGGAGCCCCTACACCGTGTTGAGGCAGATAAATCCATGCGATCGGTTGGATTTAATGCGAGTGGACCAAAGACGTGCATTGTGACCAAACATATACACATAAATAAAACATTCTTGCTTGTCCAAAACATGGAGCGCGGTGTCCATGAAGCGGGCGTAGTGCTGATACACGAGCCGAGGGAAAGCAAAAATAAAAAAAGTGCGCAGGAAGGACCATACATAAGAAAATAGTAAGACCATGCGGAACAGGGGCAGTCGGCTGGGAGGGACCAAAACACCAAAAGGTGGGACTAATTAAGCATATCCCCCAAACAAATGCAGACATTTAGGAAGGGCACTAACAGGAGCCAATAGAAAAAATGGGAGGTGCTTGAAGCATATATTCTGGACACAGCATGCCTCGCAGAGCAGCACATGTGCTGCCTAGGTTCGATCTAAACACAATTCATAGTTTAAAACGTCAGGATATTACAGCAATTCACATACACTGAGGGATCGCCAAACTTGATAAACCCATCCCCGGATAGACAAAGTGTGAGCGCCAATGCATTAAGGAGGAAAGAAATAACACATCATTGCTGTCAGTGCTTTATATTTATACTAGTACAAAGAGAATAAAAGCTAATTAAAATAGCATACAGTTCCGCCTATTGATAGCACATCTTAAGAGGGAGCATATGTTAACACAGTTCGCAGGGGATTCCAACATTTGATTATACTCCAAGGCTGGCCGGGAAGTTGTAATGCCCCATTTCCTGATAATGGGAAGTAAATATATCTTGCCAAAATACTAATAAAATTCTCATAAAAAGGTAAAATGTAACAAACTTTGGGGTGAAACATTATCACATTGGCACGTCACAATTCTAAACACATCAAACTGCCGCAAAGGGAAACCCAGGTGCCATCTCCCAAAACCGGAAGCACGTGATTAACATTCTCTCCCATGAAGAGTCTATCCACTGCAGATAAGGTGCCATATCTGGAGTATTGTGTAGAGCGGTATGCTCTCTAACAGTAATTTTTGAGAACTTGTTTGCTTCTCTAAGGTTGTATCTTTTATTTTTATACAGGGATTTTACCCGGACCATATCTTGTTTGGAAAAAGTTTCAGGATTGTGAAAAAGCTGCAGCTTCCCCAGAGCCAACAAAGCAGACTGCACATAGTCGATCCAGGAAATATTCAGCTCTCTATCACATGATACACAGTCTAGGACTATTTCACTATTGAAAGCAGCAGTGGATTAATTCACATCGAGCACTGTGGGAAAGTGCCTCTTTTGACCTGGTTAGCCCCCACTTTTTGCCTGGCATTTGATGTGGTTTCGATTGTAGTGCACAGGGTCTCTGCCAACCAGGTCCCCTGTGCCAGTGCTTCTTCCCTAAAACATATCCACCATTGGTACTTCAGCCCCCTGTAAGTCCCTACTAAGTGGTACACTGGGTACCGAGGGCATTGAAGCTGAAGAGGGTCCCCTGGGACCCCCTCACTAGGACCATGTCAATGCCCTTGCATGCCCTTGTGAGGTGAAAAACGACAAAGTCGACATGGCACCCTGCCTGGTTGCCATGCCAGCCAGCACTGCCTTTAGGTAAAGGTAAGTCACCCCTCTAGCAGGCCTTAGAGCCCTAAGACAGGGTGCACTATACCACAGGTGAGGGCATATTCTTAAATATTGTAAGAGCCAGGGAAGCCATAAGGAGTACTTGGGCTGGAAACTTGACAACTCTAGTTCCCCAGTACCATGATTGTTCACTGAAACCAGGAGTGTTTGGTGCCAAATAATTCATTGTAATAAATCCACACTGATGCCAGTGTGAGATTTATTAAAACATATACTCAGCGGGCACCTCAGAGGTGCCACCTGAAAACCTACCGACCCTGGTGTAGGCAGCCTGCCACACACAGACCTGGGTAGAGAACCTCTGCTCTCTGGGACCAGAAACAATGCACATCCTGGGCAGAGGTGTCACACCTCCTCCCCCAGGACGGGCCCAGTGCTCGAAGGGGGAAGCTTCAAAGGCCTGCCGCCTTTGTAATGCGACCCCCAGCCTTTACTGCTAGCAGCAGATGGCAGTCCCTGGTTTACACCCCCACTTTGGGAGGGAAAACCGGCATAAAAACTTAGAAAGGCTAGGAGGTGTGCCCACCTTTGCCAACTCCATCCCTCCGGTGGAGGAGGTTAAGTTAAATACACTTTCTAGTCCCCTCCAGCTTGAAGATGAGGGGACTCCTCCAATCAGGGCTAGGACTATGCTCCCCCTCCCACTGGAGGGTGGCATAATAGGGGGTGTAGTCACCCCATGTGAGGTGCCCATTGCCTCTACCTGCTACTCCCCTAAAACACCTCCTAAATCTAGTATTTAGGAGGCTCCCTCGGACCTTCAAACTAGTTACCTGCGACCTAAAAAGGATGAAGACCACGCCAAGCAGGGAAGCCTGAAGACGACAACTGACTTGGGCCCAGCCCTACGCGCCTGTCTCTGGCTTCCAAGACCCTGCAAGAAGACGACACCTGTCCTGCAGCCAGCAACTTCCAGAAACCCAAGGAGACTGCCTGAACTTTGAAAAAGACCAGAACTCCTGAGGCAGCAGTTTGGTCCCCAAGAATCCAACACAAAGGACTCCGGTGCCCTGCGGATCTGCGAGTCCGGCTCACTCTGTACCAGACACCTCCGGCCCGTGTCTAGGTGGTCCACCAACCCAGAACAGGCTCCCCAGAGATCCTGACCTCAAGTCCAGCGTTGGCTGACCCCCTCCTGGACTCCACGATGACGCATGCAGCCTGAATTCAGAGGCTCCCCCTGGCCGCGACCGTCTCCGGTACGAAGACTCTGATGTGTTAAGGCACCCCGAGCCCCTGGGCCTTGGTGAGCTGAATCGACGGTGCCCCTACAACCCCCTCCATCTCTACTTACCTCTGCGGTCGTTGGTCTTCCTCCTGCAACCTACGGTGCAACGTCTGCAGCCTGTTTGTTAAAAACAGAATCTCCAAGGAACAGCATTAGGCGCCCGATGCTGAATGTGCACCCTGCGGCCACCGCCCCTGTGCCGCTGGTGGTGTGTGTTTGGTGCTGCTTGGTGCTCCCTCTGTGCTTGGCCCCTGCAACCGATTTACTTAACTGCAAGCAGTGTGGCTTCGAGCACCCCCAGTCTCCATTGAAACGCACTGGGCAAAACTCCGATTTTGACCTCTGCACCCGGCCGCCTCTGTGCTGCTGGTGGTACAGTTTTGGTACTCATCTGACCCCTGCCTCTTGCTGACCTTTGGTCCCGAAGACTGAGACTGTAAGTTGCAAACTTACCTGTTTAACCGCATTATTGTTTTACCCATTGGATAACATCGATCTGTTTAGAAGTTGCAGTAAGTGTCAACTTTTGAAAGTATTTTTAGTTAAAAACGTACTTACCTTATTGTGAAGATCTTGGTCTTAAAATAAAGTACAAACAAAGCTTATTTTGATAAAATTGGTGTGGATCTTCTTTGAGTCGTGTGTCCAATATTGGTCAATGTTGTGCAATAAATGTCTTACACTCTCTCTGTGTTAGGCCTAAGGCTGCTCGCCCACACTACCACTCATAGAGCACTTTGGGTTTTACATTGAGCCCTGTACACTTTTGGGGAAACCCTGGACTCTGTGCACGGTATAACCACCTAGTGGCATACCACATACAGAGACAGCGTCCTAGAAGTACCAAAGCAGTAGTCGGGCTAGATTAGTGGAGTCGTCCACATATTCCACCCCTAACTCCTTGTGCAAGATAAAGGTGGAACAAAAAGGTGGAACACCCAGTAGTCTCCTCAGTACACTGTTTTGCACACCCTGGAGTGATTTAGGGTTACCATATGCCTGTGCCATACATTAAGATGAAAAGATACTTTCTCCTATAAACCTCCAGCAAGGGGACCACAGATCTTTTTCCAATGCGTCTGGCCAGGTTAAAGACATACTCAACCGAACCTGAAAATGTACGCCGGACTACAGAGATGCAAGGTGCTCAGTTCCCCTTCGCATCAAAAACAATACCCAAGTAATAGAAGTCCTGGGTGAGCGCCACAGGGTGGCCTTGCAACTTGATACCCCGCATCTTAGTTTGCACGTCATTATGAAGGTTTTGGAGCGATTAGTGGCCAAACCCAGAGAGCCCATAAAGGTAACAAATTCTTGGAATAGTTCCTTAAGGCCGTTTGGGGTTCTTGACAACAAAATGGTATCATCTGCATATGGTAGCACAGGGATATTTTTGCCACCAATGGAAGGGGCATAGGAGACCTTGGCAGACAGGGCAGTGCCTAAACCATTTATGTACAGCAGAAACAGAATGGAGGCTAAAACACAACCCTGGCGCACCCCACGCCCTATCTTAAAACCATCTGTCCTCTCTCCTGTGTGGCCGAATCGGACCAAAGCAGAGAGATCGTAGTGGAGAGCTCTCAAAAACTGCACCAGGTCATCATGGATCCCCATGTTGCTTAATATTGCCCAGAGTATGGACCTCACCACACTGTCGAAGGCGCAGGACCGATCCATGAAGGCCAGACAAATGAAGCCCTGCTTGGCGATGGCATATTTACTAATCTGCAGGTACTAATGTAAACATTGCTCAATTGTGCCAAGCCCCTCACCGAATCGGTACTGTGCCTCTGACAAGATACCGGTTGCCCCAACCCAGTCTGAGGCAGGCCAACACCATTCTGCCCACCAACTTGACAGAGTCCATTAGCAATATTGGGTGGTAGCATTCTGGTGATTGGGGGTTTCTCTTTTTAAAAACAGCGACCATTATGGCTGGACGCTACGATTGTGGAAGACCTGTCTTGCAGATGGTGTTAAAACAATTGCATAGTAAAGGGACCCAAAGATCCGGGGCAGATTTATGCAAGTCCACCGGAACCCCATGCCTCTCTTACTTCCTCTACAGAGAATTCCACTAGCAGGGGAAATTCCATCGCTTCCTCAACAACCCCAGAATCCCTGAAGGAACCGTAATTTTTAAACAAATGGTCACCCCAAGCCTCCTGACTGATAGTGGTGACAACAGTGTTGAATTTGACCGCCACTGATTTGATGTTTCCTATGGCGGCCTAAAAGACTCTGGTATCTTTCAATCTAGCCTTCACTAACTCACCCCAAGACGAGTCTTGTAGTTCTTTCAGCCTTACCCCTTTGCGCCATCCTATAATCCTGTCTGCATTGGTGCACTCTGTGCATATCCCTTGGTTTAACTTTTAAGGCCTCATGCAGACACTGTGAGACCTTTCTATGCACCTGGTTGAACCATTTGTACCCATCTTGCCTTGTTCTGCTGGGTTTCATCAGCAGGCTACTCACCACTAGGCCTAATTCAACGAAATGGGTGGACACAGCATGATAGCACTCGGGAGACATATGACAGGCGAGTACCACAGGGAGGTGTTTAGAAAAAATTTTCTAGGAGGGAGACCATATCCATATTTCTTCATACCAAATGCTGCCCATGTGCTTAGTTTCCAGGGACTGAGAGGTCAGGATCCTCAGGCCTCCTCCCCGCCTCCCCCCCGAAAGCGTAATTCGTGGCACAGGGGGTTATGGTCGCTAAGTGGTCTTTTATCAATAATGGCCCCAGCCACCCAAGCACAGAGCTCCTAGTGTACAAAAATAAACTATCCCAGAGAAACACTCCCCCCTCTAAAAAGTTGCTTTCGATGAGTAGAGCGGATCATATAATTCAGCAACATTCTGGAGATTAAACAGTTTAATAAGTTGATAAAGGACCTGAACCCCCCTGGCTCCCCTCAACCTCCCCTTATCCCTGGGTTGTCTGTCACTCCCAAGACTATCAAACCTAGTTTGTACATGTTCCACTTGGATAGGCCCTAGGTTTACATTGAAATTGGCCCTATGATAATATTGAAACCATTGTGCAAGGATGCTAAGTGTACCTCAAGATCTGATATTAAGTCTGAAAACTCTTTAAGGTTAGCAATATGATCTGAGTCAAAGTAACCATTATAAAACTTAATTAAGACAATGCTCATGCCATTAGCCCATGTGGTTAGGAAGGCTTGAATTATGAGGCTATCAGGGGGGTTGGGATGAATGTGCCATCCAGGGTGACTTTGAACTTGCCTGCAGCAGAGCGAACTGCGGGGACTGAGTCCAAATAACCATCCAAAACAATTTCCTCGGTGGCCCAAGTCTCCTGAAATAGAGCAATTTCGAATTTGCATATGTAAAGCCCCCATTCTTCACAGGCCAATTTGCTAGCTATGCCAACAACATTCCAAAAAAGGATGTTCACACCATGCTTCGAAACCCCATCACGGGTTAGGGTAGGTTCATTGGTTGCCATGGGCACCTTGTTACACTTGTGGGCATAAATAGGTTCCCGAGTAGGGGAGATGGTGGGGAAGAGCCCCAAGGGGGCTCATGCCCCACCTGGGCTCTTTGATGGAGGAGGAGTTTCGCTCATTAAGAGGGCTCAGTCAATCATTCTCAGTTAGGCCACCCAAGGGTGAGAAAAGGTTAAAAACAGGAACAGTAAAATGAGGTATCGGAGGGGAGATGGAGTGCGGCCTTCTTGCCAGGTCCCTTTAAAAGAAACCCAGGAGCAAAACCCTGATTTTACCATGATGGGGGCAAGCTAGCCCTGGGTGCCCAATCAAGTGCCTGGCCATCATGGGATTCCTAAAAGTGAGTGCGACGCAGTCACCCTCAAACTCCTTCCTCATTTTCCCAACCCAACTTATCCTTCTGACCATGAGAATTTCAGAAAATGAACAACCTTGGAGCCTAGAGTTCCCCTTAATCCAACTTGCTGCTTTATTGATTAATTCTATGGTGGACTCACCTGCTTTTGGGTGCAATTTAGGTACATCAGCTAATATGGCCACATTGGGGCAGGCTGCTGGAGGAGGACGCATCTATCTCGGCAGAGTTGGAGGGGTTTCCTGCTGAACGGGGGCCCGGTACTGATGTATTCAATGATACAGCTTCCCTTAAGCCCAGAGAGAGAGGGAGAAGTGACTAGGTCAGACTGAAAAGCATTGCAAGTCAAATTTACCAGAGGCTATGCCCTCTTCTTTGGCAGGGACCGCACTGTCCGAATATCTTGAGCGGAACTGGGGGGGATTGGGAGATCCTCTGTGCTAAAGTTGTAATACTTCCACCCCTCCCATCAATTCCTACAACCGTCCTGGCTAAGGTCCATGAATGATAGTTTGGCCTTAATTAGCCCCAAACGCTCGAGCAACCCAGACATCTTACAGTCAATAATATCAACAATTTATTTCTCCAGTTGTCTATGCAGGCCTTCAATAGACTCTTTACAAAGGTGGGCACTAGGTGTAGTCAAGTCCGGGGGAGTGGGCATAGTGGTCTTTGGGGTCTTGAGAGTCCTAAGGGTCTTTTTGGGCACAGGACCTTTTTTCCGGTTTCACAGGGGGAGATGGGAATGGAGCGGCTGTGTGGTAAGAGAGGGCGAGGCGGCTTTGAAACGGTGGGATCTATCCTCACAATCTGGCCCGGTAATGGTGACATGAACATCTGAGTCAGATTGCGATACAGCGGACGAGAGTCGCTTCTCAGCAAGGAGGATTTCTTTATCAAGAGCACCCACCGCCTTTTCAATATACCCATCTAAGCTGCAGATTCTCTTGGCAATGCACCCTACCAGATTCGGGCCTAGCTTGCGCTTAGCCATCGTTAGTCACTACGAGGTACAAACACTAGACCCCATGTCAAGCAACAAGTGGTGAATAAGCAGTGAATATGGATAAACAATATGGCAAATAATATGACACAAACAAAAAGCCAGAAGCACTAATGTCAGGGAGGCTAATTAAATAGCAGGCTTATCAAGACTTCACAGTACCTCAAAATAGCAAAGTCAAAGGCGGTGGCACAGCCCAGCCTCCTCTGGGCGTGGATGGGCTCGCCCTTGGACCAAGCTTTGCCCAGGTGCGGCCTGCACTGCGGGACAACCCAACACGCTTTATAGCGCCAAAAAACACTGGTGGTGCAAGGGCAGTCTCCTCAGGCCAGCAGAGATTCTGGGACCCGTAGTTCCTTCATCACGCCTCCAGGCAGACTCCACTGCTCCCGCACTGCGGGACAACCCAACACGCTTTATAGCGCCAAAAAACACAGGTGCTGCTGGTGGTGCAAGGGCAGTCTCCTTCGGGCCCACAGAGATTCTGGGACATGTAGTCCCTTCACCACGCCTCCAGGCTGACTTCAAGTAACATTTTCCATTTGTAGCATATGAGGCTGTAGATGCACATGTTTTGCATCAACTGTGATGGAGTTCCTACTTGTGGACTTGTTGATGTGTCCTGCGTAAGAGGTCTGTAAAATCGTTGTCCATCCTTGGGAGGTGTCCCACCAGAAGATGTACATTGTGCAAATTGTCCAAAACCAAATTTATTGACCCAATGCTGAAAGAGGGGGCGGTCAGGGGCAGTCGGGGGGAGGGGGGGCTGAGGAGGAGGGGGGAATTAGTGTTTGCCCCCCTGCCTTTGAATGGAATACATCACTGTCTTGTTGTCCGTGCATACCACCTTGTGATGGACCACAGAGTAGAAAGCTTTGAGGTCCAGACAAATGGGCAAGAGTTGCAGGTAAATGATGTGCCTCCCTTAGTGAAGGGAGGTCCAGGTGTCCGGAAGTCATATTGACTACATATACGCCCCACCCCAAGAGTGATGTATCGGTAGTAATGATCATCTGCCTATGAACAGATTGTTGCTGTGCACCGAATGCTGACGTTTATCAACAATTAATCATCCCACTGACCCTCCAACTGCAACAATTCACTGGCAAGGCATTGCTGAACTTAAGCATGTGCAATCTAGTGTGCCGAACAATCGCTGTGCACAACTCTATCATATCTAAGAGTTTTATTACTGGTTTTACAGTTAATGGGTCAGTGGTGTGAAAAAAGAGGCAGCAGATGCAGGAATACCATCACCCTCTGTTGATTGTGGTATACCTTCCCCAGTGAAAGCTTTTAGAATTGATCCTCAGAGGCATGTAAGATGGCAGCTTTCTAGGGAGCTCCTGGCCCTTCGCCCAGAATCCCTCGCCATACTGGTATATCAAGAGCCTGCAGGCAGGAAAGAGATTGGCCTCTCTGGCTGCTGTGAGGCCAGCTGAGCCGGGGAAGCTACTTGATGCTGCCAACGCCATAGTGACTGCGCAGCCGCACTAGGCCAAGGGCTGGCTATCCTGGCTTCCAGCCATGGCGACCACAGGGGAACACAGCTAGATTTGGCGGCCGCCAGGGAGTGCATCAACGGCCACCGGACGACTGGAGCCTTTCCCTGAGAAGGAATTATGGAGAGCAGTAACGGCTGATGCTGGGCAGCCCCCTACACAGTCAGCACGCTGTGCTTTCTCCCACCCTCCCCTTGCCACTGGGCTGACTGCAGGGCCACTGAAGACACCCGCTGCTGGGCCTCTTCTTGGACCGGTGAGGCGACCTGGCTTATTGGCCCATAGGAGAGGCGGCCGAGACCAAGTGCAGATGGAGCCCGGCATCCACTCATTAGTAAGATGGCTCACGTCAAAAGGCTGGAGGTTGGGGGTTGGCCAGAGGACTGAGCGACAGTGGCTGACCTGTGGAGGAATAATGCTGTCTGAGCTGCCTGCCGGCCTTTATTGTGACAGCATCTGCGTCATTGAGGGGGCCCCTGTGTCAGCGTAGGACCAGGTGCCTGTGTACCCTTAGAAGTATCGAGTGCTTGGGAGGAGGCCCACCCCTTTGGACAGCTCTGGTGAATGGGGAAGCGCTGGGCTGTGAGGGTAGCTGGAGTCAATTTCTCCCTTCTGCCATCACTGTGGCACAGTTGGAGTGGTGATGAGGACCGAGAGGAGGGGAGGGGCCTGGTGAGAGTATTCGCACAAATAACTGCACACTGTGGAGGGACTGATCCACCCCCTGGCGCAGCATACGTTCAGGGGTATTGGGGGTACTGTCTATTATCTGTTGCCAATACATGCACATCTTCTGGGCCGGGTGTACGGAGGGCAGTAACCACCCGCGCAGGACGACCGCAGCTATCATCACATTGCTGAAGTTCCACTGGTGGTAGTATTATAACTGCCCCCTCCTCCCCTCTCCACCATCCAGCAAGTGGAAGACATGCCATAATGGGAAGGAGTAGAAGTGTAAAGGGGTTGGTCAGTACTCCACCCTATGAATAGGACGAGTGGGCTCCAGGGACATGCTCGAGCCACTAGATTCACACTCCGAAAACAAATTGGACCAAATACTCACAGCGGTAAACGTTTCCAGTTAAGTCCTGGAAGCCAAGATTGACAAGGTTTCACTGTATCTTGGCATCTTACAAGAGGACCACATGTCAGATGCTAACAAAGTTAAATGCCACAAAGGCGTGCTAGGGGAAATGGGTCCTATGGTGGATTTCCTACAGAAACAGATGAAAGTCCTCATAAATGGGTGGAGTGCTTGGACTGATGGTGCAGAAGGCTGCAATACTGTAGGAAGCAGGTACGTTCTGTAAAGAGTCCAGGCAAACCCCAATTGGTTTACAGAGGCACAAATGATAACCTAAATACTCTCTTTTGTTGTAGTGTGGACGACTAGTTAGGCTTATTAGATGGTAGTTCTAAGCATTTATTGCACACTCCAAAGGCAGTAAGTGAGACACATCAAAGAAATCCAACACTCATTTATAAAAACATGCATTTGCAATGCAATTGGTCTCGCATTTGTGAAAATTAGAGCTATTGGAGTTGTAAAGGAAAATGTTTTTTACTTATTTTTTGTTTGCAGTGGAGTGATCATTTTGAAAAATAAGTGCACGCTCTACCATATTATAAGCTTTCACAGCAACTGTACAATAAAGCAGCTTTGGTTTGTATTGACTCAGACAAAGAGGGAACGGATCGAGAAGTGTTCACTCAGGAACCCTTTGGAAAGGTCGAGAGGGTGATGCACTTAGGGGCACCAAGGGTGCGCTCAGAACACTGAAGCAAGTGAAAGAAGAGGGTTCATTGAGGGACAATGAAGGAATGGAGGGACACGGAGGGAATTGGGAAAGGAAGGCACAGTCAAGGACACAGAGGAAGGAGAGCAGAGCGTGCCCTCAATGATCCCAAGGGACGTACCTGTAGTTAAAGTACTAGGCTCCTGAAATGTGCTACATGGGATCTGATTACTTCAAAGTATAGAAACCTGACATAAGCTAATGCTGTTCACTTCTCAGGAGAGTGCCAGTTTGCTTGACAGCTTAACAAACAGACTGTGGTTTGCCAGTTGTGAATTTACACATATTGACATAAAATATATTGTGCTACGGAGCTTGGAACAGAGCAACGTGGGGACTGTCTGCGCACTGATTGCTGCTGAATACTGGGGTATGACCCAGGGGACAGAGGGGAGAGGGTTCACAGGAGAGACGGTATGAGAAAGGAAAGGACAGAATGAGAAAGGAATGAAGCAAGGGAGTGAAAGAAGGAAATGAGAACAAGGGAGAAAAATGGGGAGGAGGGAAGAAGAAAGAAAGGAGAGGTGGCGGGAAGGACGCATTAAGGAGGAAGAGAGGGAAGAAAGGAGGGATGAAAAAAGGAACAGAGAGGAGAAAGCAACAACTGAGTAAAAGGAGTGACAGGAAGAGTGAGAGAAAGGTGTAAGGGAGGAACAGAGCGAGCAAGGGATGGAGAGAGAAGGGAGTGAATGAAAGAGGGAAGGACTTGGATGAAGACAGACATGCATGAATAGTGTAAGAGAGCCAGAAACAGAAACCCAGCCAGAGACTGAAAATCTAGTGAATGGGGGAGAAGGGGTGGTGGTGGTTTGGGGGTTGATGGACGTAGAAATGAAATGAATGAATGAATTACTGAAAAGATTTATATTGTGCCACGAACTAAGTGCAGTCAATTTCCCAGTAAGAAGACTCTGCCCTGTGGTGGTGGCAAGGTTAGCAGAACGCATAGCACATGCCCAACCCTACTGCCACACTACAATACCCTATATGCAATCGCTCTGACAGCAGGACGTCATGGTGAAGGATAAGTTACTTACCTGTAATCCTAGTTCTCTTCCAGGGGTATACTCATCAAAGTCATAAGCACTGAATAGTCCCGCCCACGTGCGGGGACCCCGGAGCAATAGCCAATAATATGCATATACCTACATATATATCCATAAACACATAAGTAAATATATATATATATAGGTGATATGCATAAAACAAACATATATGCAGCCTGATATTATATACTAGGCTCAGAAAACCTGCCTCATTGCATGTAAAACCTTTTAAATTTGAACAACAAATAAACATACCCCATGATATAATCATGATTAAAACAAGTAAACCACTTTAGTTTGCTTTGAAACAACACAACCTTTATTTTCAAAGGTAAAAGGGGTAAGACCATAGAGGCAGGTCAGCCTAGAGAGGCTGCATATAGAACAGTTAGGAAAAAAACTGGCGCCGTTCCTTTAAGACCTCTTGGAACCCTCAGGCTCCCATCATGCACTACAGGTGACAGTTAGGTCAGTTCTTTTGGATGGCGTAAACAGTGTGATCACAGTATGGGTAACAGATACATCTCACATGAACATGGTATTCGTCCGGGGAGGAGGGAGGGTTGCTTATGACTTTGATGAGTATACCCCTGGAAGAGAACTAGGATTACAGGTAAGTAACTTATCCTTCTCTTCCAGGGGATACTCATCAATAGTCATAAGCACTGAATAGAGTAGCAAGCCATCCCCATACTCTGCGGGCGAATACCATTATATCATGCCAACCAATCCAACTTATATTACCCAAATAAGTTCCTCAAGGATGCCTGGCCAACCCTAGCATCAGCTTGAGTGTCAGAATCAAGACAATAATGGCGTGCAAAAGTGTGCACCGAACGCCATGTGGCTGCTTTACATATGTCTTGAATAGGAACTTTACTCAGCATAGCTATTGTAGCTGCTTTTCCTCTTGTAGAATGTGCTCTCGGCCTGCCTGAGAGCTGTTTGTGTGCTAGCTGATAAGATAGCATAATGCATGACACAATCCACCTAGAAATGGACCTTTTAGAGGCCGGAGAGCCAGTGTTCAATGGTCCGTAATTAACAAACAATCTGTCAGTGTTGCGTACAGTTTTAGACTTATCCAGATAAAACTTCAACACTCTTTTAAGATCCAGTGAATGTAATGCCTTCTCAGCAGGTGTGACAGGGTTCACAAAGAAAGTGGGAAGAGTGATCGACTGGTTGATGTGGAACTCCGAGACCACTTTCGGAAGGAACTTCGGGTGAGTTCTTAGTACCACTCTGTTTGCATGAAAAACGAGATAAGGCTCCGACGAGCACAAAGCCTGTATCTCGCTCACCCTGCGAGCAGACGTGATTGCCACAAGGAATGCAGTCTTCCAAGAAAGATGTTGCAGTGAGGCCTTGTAGGAAAGTGGCTCTGTATATACTGTACCCAAGTAAGGTTCAGGGTGTACAGAGTCCACAGTCCCCAGAGGGTTGACAGAGGCTAAAGTTAGATATAACCTTACTCTCCAAAGTGGTAGCTTGGTCGAGCAGTAAGGCAGTATCAGAGGACAGTGTAAAGCATTTGTTGTACACACTCAGTCAGCAAATGGAGCCACACACTCAAGAACTGAACTCTAGGCCAATGGTTTGTATATAAAAAAATATATGCTTGTTTTATTTTAGAACCAACAATAGGATCAAAATATACTTTCTCAGTATGAGATGCTTTGGTTATTCACCTTACAGATAGGCAGTAGACTTTTTTGATAGTGGTTATCACAGTTGGTGCAAGAGGCAACACAGGGTCAAATTCAATGCAACATTGAGCTCAATGGAAAATTATACTTAATTACAATTGATTACTTTGCAGAGCACTTTTCTAACCACAGGACTGGATCCTGGATTCAGTCCTGGGACACTTCCTGTAAACAGGTAAGAAAAAGCGTTTTGGTTATTGTAGTGATTTTTGAAGAATATTACTATATTTCAAAAGCTGACACTTAGAAACTTTTCTGGGTAAAATTACCAATGTTATCCTATGAAAGGAAATACAGTGTGCAAGCAAAGTATGTTTACGTTACTTTTGTAATCCAGTGCTGGACTCCTAGGTTCAGCACTGGGACATTTACTTAAAACAGGTAAGTAATTACGTTTTTGTAGTTTGTTCGATTTTTAAAGAATATTTGTAAAATACAGAAATCGACACTTAGAAGAAATTTCACAGAAAACCAGTCAATGGATCCCTATGAAAGAAAAGTGAGTTAACGGTAAGTAACGTTGCGATTACTTTTTAGGGCCAGTGTTGGGCACTCGGGTCCAGCACTGAGGCCCCTCCTAATACTAGGTGAGTATTTTCGTTTTCGTGACTTGGTTGATTTTTGGTGAATATTCTAAAGTTTCAGAACTCCACACTTAGAAGAAATTTCGCAGAAAACCAGTCAATGGAACCCTATGGAAGAAAAGTGAGTTATCGGATTTCGGGTAAGTACTTGACTGGCAGGGTTAAGGTTCTGGGTAAGACTCAGGGGTCCCCCAGGATCAGGTAAGTACAGTTTTTACACCCTCAGCGGCACAGGGCGGCCGGGTGCAGAGTGAGAAGGCCCAATGTTATCCTATGGCAGGCGGGGGGCCCCGGGTTGGTGGCTGCTGGCAAGCAGGCCACGCGACTGTGGGAGCTGGGCTCCTGGTCACTTGCTCAGGGCAAGTAGGGAAGTAGGTTAGGATAGAGGTTGCACTTCCAGGGGCACTCGGGCGGCTGGGTGCAGGGTGCTTTTGAGCCGTCGGGCGCTCAATGTTAAACAATAGAGGTCGTGAAAGGTGAAGAAAGGCTGCAGGCTCGGGGACGGTGATTCTTCAGGGACGACCAACACTTCAGGAGGTAAGTTGGGGTCTTGGAGGATAGGTAGACACCCAGGAGTTGGGCACAGGGGGCCGTGGGGCGCCGGGTGCAGGGGTGTCTTTTGAGGTCGGGAAATCTTACCCCCTGCTGGTCGCGGTTGGAGGGGTCCCTTGTCCTGAGGCTGCAGGCGTCGTCTGGGTCGTCGAGGAGGGTCCTTGGCCACTGGATTCCAGGTCAGAATCGCCGGGGGACGTCCTCGAGGTCTTTGGTCACTCAGGCACAGGCTGGACTCGGCGGGTGCAGAGTGTGCAGGTTTCGCGGCTCCGTGCCAGGGCCGGGTCTTTGGTAGGTTTTCTTTTGAGCAGTACCACTGCTCGTGGGAGTCCCTGGGTCGAAGGCTGTAGCACAGAAGTCAGGTCCTCCGGGGTTTGTGAGGTTGCTGAGGCCGGGATTCCGCAGGAGCAGGTTCAGAGGTCGACAGGCCGGTAGGGCTGGGGCCAAGTCAGTTGTTGTCGCCTCCTTTTTAGCAGCTGCACGGCTGGTCTTCTTGCTTCGTCTTCTCTTCTTGTTTTCGGATTTGGGAACTCCGGAAGGAAGGTTCAGGGAGCCCCTAAATACTAAATTTAGGGGTGGTTACAGGTAGGTAAGGGCAGGGACCAATGGGACCCTTCCCTGGGGTGGGTACACCCCTATTCTGTTCCTCTCCAGTGGGAGGGGGCAGGAGCCTGTCCCTGGTTGGCCAGGTCCCCCATCCTCAAGATGGCGGGGACTCGAGTTTGTGCTTCACCTCGCCTCCCCCACCTTAGGGGTGGAGTTGGCAGAGGTGGGCACAACCCATTTCCTGCTTCTGGTTTTCCCGCCGGTTCTCCCGCCAGGAGTGGGGGTAGAACCAGTGGGGACCAGTTTGCTGGAAGCAGCAAATGGTCTGGGGAAACTCCAAAGGCGGCAGGCCTTTGAAGCTCCCCCTGCCCATCCTGGGGAGGAGGCTTTGGCACCTCGTCCCGGGATGTGCATTGTTTCAGGCCCCTGAGAGCAGAGGCTCTCGACCCAGGGGTCCAGAAACATGTCTGGTGGTGGCAGCCTGGGCAGCCACTCAGTCCGGACACTGGAGGTCGGGTTGGTTTCAGGGGGCATCTCTAAGATGCCCTCTGGAGTGCGTTTTACATTAAATCCCACACTGGCATCAGTGGGGGTTTAATGTGCTGAGAAGTTTGATACCAAACTTCTTAGTCTTCAGTGGGGCCATTATGGTGCTGTGGAGTTCGTAATGACAGACTCCCAGCACCATATACTCTTAATGGCAGCACTGCACTTACAATGCCCAAGAATGGACTTGGGCACTGTAGAGGCACAGGGCTCATGCCTCTATGCCCTCACCACTGGCATAGTGCACCCAGCTAGAGGGGTGGCTGACCTAGGCCAGGGCAGTGGCTTGTAGGCATGGCACACAGGGATGTGAGCCATGTCGACTCTTCACTTTTGTTCTGCACCAAGACACGCAGCCTGCAAAGGCAGTGTGTGTGTGTAAAGGTGCAGGGTCCCTAAGGGTGGCACAACAAGTGCTGCAGCCCTTAGGGGCCTTCCCTGGTCACAGTGCCCTGGGTACCCATGGTACCATTTACCAGGGGCTGACCTGTGGCCAGGGATGTCAATTGGGTGTAGGTATCAATGCAATTTTAGGGAAGGAACACAGGCCCTGGGTACCTGGTTGGCAGGAGCCCAGGGCACACTCAGTCAAAGTACATCAGCCATTCAGCAAAAAGTGGGGGCATACCATGTAAGAAAGATGGCACTTTCTCAC